>MU968547.1:10000-12206 GCA_034641835.2 Pinus albicaulis | reverse complement strand
GGTTAAACACCTACCTTTCAAAAAAACTGAACGAAGTACAAGGATTTATGTGGCCAAATCGCGCAATAAGTCTCCGCCATGACATGCTTCAATAAATATGTACAATCTGCAATAACTATACAGCCAAGCCTCCATAAACCATTTATGCTTCTTGCCAAATGTGCTTGTACCTGGGTCTAGCCTTAACATCTTCCCAACAGTGAAAAAAATCCAAAGGAACCCCAAAATTCCCTTTCAGAACATGTTTCTGAAGTCTGCGCGACTCGGCTCCGAGTGGGCCGCCGGCCGCGTACGCCCGCACTCGACCACAGCCGCACGCGCCCCGGTCACGGCCTGCACGCGTTCGAACGGGGCGCGTTCGACCCGACCCGACCCGACCCTGCTGGATGAACTCCGTGCCTTCAAACACTGTTCCGCACGTCCGGAACGCGGGCGCGCTGCACGAACCCGACTCGACCTTAACGCGCCCGCCCTGAACACTGTTCTCCACGTGTCCTGCGGAAGGAACCCGACTCGACCATGCACTAAACACTGCACCGCACGCGCCCTGCGGAAGGAACCCGACTCGACCTGCGGGTGAACGCCGAACGGGTTTTTACCCGACTCGACCCAGACTCCGTTTCCCTGCTGCGGCTTCGCCCTCCACCCTCGACCTTCACTCTGGCTCGAGCATTAGCTTGCCAATGGTGGAATCAGCAAGATGTTGATGTCCTTCTTTCTCTCCTTTATCGTCCATCGCACGTCCTCCTTTCGTATGTGCCTTTGCCCACACATTGCTTCCATGGGTGGGGCTTGACCCATATAAGGCCGACCCAGTAAACGCCCATAAAGCCTTCGTTACGACGTGGCATTTCCTCCTTAACGTCGGCTTGCCACCACGGCCGGCCTATAAAACCTCCAAGCCAACACACGGCCATTTTTGGACGCGTTTATGCACGTCGCTCCTAAACGTCGCACGGTCACCATGATAACGTTGCATAGTAGTCGAACGATGTTTTCGTCCGTCGGCGCGCCCGTCTAACCTTCCGTCGTGGTTTTTGTCGTTCGTCGCATGTCCACCGAACGCTTCTAATGCCTTCCGTCGTCATTCTCGGCTCGTGGGTCTTACAGGGGTGGTTTCCGTCGCGGCGGGCGTATAATTGGACGGTGTCCATTGAGCAGGGACATGGAAACCTTACATTTCGCACAATTGGGCGACTTTCGTCACGTCGGGGCGAGGAAACCTGTCACGCCCCTAGACCTTCGGTGGCCTTTCAACCGTGCTATAGACGGGGTGCGGCACTACCGTACTTCTCCTTTTCGTAATACTCAAGTATGTAGACTACGCCTTTAGCAACACTTGTTAAATTAGTTAATCAAATGTTCTTACAATGTGCGGAAAACATGAACATCATCATCACATCCACAGTGTACGCCCATACATACAAGGGAGGGGCAACTCCCAGTTAATAATGGGTCTGCCCGATAATATGTTTCATAAATACAAAATAGAGTATAAGTTCCAATCCAGCAAAAGACCCCCTTTGCTCTTTGGCAAGGAAAGTCACTTTTTGTCCAAGCTTACAATGCTTGACAATCATTAACTAGCCCACAAAAATCGTTTACAGCACTAGAATTCACCTCGGGAATATCCTGCATAAAACTGCCCAAGTGCCGCCGTGTCACTCGGGTCCGCACTGCAAATGATTTCAGACCTCCCCGTGAGCTCTCCGTCTGTCCAATCCGCTCCCCTAGCTATGTGGTTATCTCCGTCCCATCAAAATGCACCTGCTTCAACTTTCGGCACTCAATTCCGACTCACGATGCCTTCATAACGACCTCTGAACTGAAGCTCGGATCGTGCGGACGCCCTGCCCGACCCGACCTTGCACTGCGGACGCCCTGCGGAGAAGTTCCGCACGCCCTGCACGTATGTCGCACGACTTGACCCGCGCGCGGCCCGACTCGACCCGTCCTGCGGTGCGGATGCCCTGCGGAGGAATTCCGCACGCCCTGCACGTCAACAACCTGGCTCGACCCGCGCTCGCCCTGCGTTCACCGCCGCCGTGTTTCCTTCACCAACGAGCTGTTGGCTTAGCTCGTGGTGCTCCAATGCGCTCGCACTCAGATGCTTGCTTGATCGTTGGTTGGATGACTTCTCCGTCATCCGCACGCCGTATTAATACGCGTATCATGTGCGTGCCGTGGGTCACTCGGTCGACCCGAG
>JAXQQM020064286.1:0-59143 GCA_034641835.2 Pinus albicaulis | reverse complement strand
ATTGATGAAACTATAAAAATATTTGTGTGGGAAACTTGAAAATGTGTAAGAGAGTGTAGAACCATAATGCAAGTTCAGGGATATCTTCTCATTTTGGTTCTCATTTCTCCTTTGTTGTTAAGGAATTATGATTTTTTGTGGTTTCTTAATATGTACTTTTGTATAATATTTCTGAAAAGACCGTTTTCTTTCATTTATGATATTCTCATAATATATTTAAGTGTTTATTTTGATTTCTATTTGGGACATTAAGTGGGAAATTAGGGTAGGTCCTATCAACCCATGATTCCATAGGTGTGGTGCGAAAATGTATATGGGGCCATATGTATGGTCCCATATGTGTTTTTATTTAAATTTGATCCATCTTACATTATTAGCCATTTTTTAAATTATTGAATGCAATGCAATGTAGATAAAGAAATGTGGGGGATATTTGATGAAGCTATTGAGATATTTTCATGGGAGAGACATTGTACTAGAGTGCAGAGGAAAAGGTGGAGGTCAATGTTCTTTTGGTGCAAAATTTATGTATTATATGCTATATAATATTTCTTGTTGCAAATAATATAGTTTTCTTCCTCACGTATTTAGTATTTATGGTTTTTGGAATTTGCATAAAATGTACTTTGTAGTGCATAAGACTACTCATAATATTTTCAGTCTAGATTTAAAATTCTCAAGATATTTTGATATTTTTTTCATATTTATCATAATATTTCATGTACATTTAATATTTTTTAGAGTATTTTCTAGTATCTATTTAATACTTATTTATCTTTTGGTGTGAATGCCCCCCTTAGTTCGCCATGGATGATTTTTGCAGTTGCAGTGCAGGGTCTATCTCCTATTTGAGTTTTTATTTTTTTCTTTTCATATTTTTGTTGTATCTTTCTATTGTTGGTCATTTTTTTTTTCTATTTTTTTTTTTTTTGTACCTCTTATATATTTGTATTTTCTTTCTATTTTTCTATTGTTGTTGTATTTTTTTGTTTATAAATGTTGTGGCTCTTATATCATTGTATTTGTGAGCATGGCGATGCTAACTTATGGTTTGGTATTTTGTTTTTTTTTTTGTGTCTTTTGAATTGATTTTCCTTTGTTTATATTTTTTCCTTGATTCAATGGGTGGAGAAATTAAAAAATACCTTAACAAACCGTAGTGTGGGTTTAGGGATGATGCAGAGTCGACAAGTGTAGTGGGCAAAGGCGAACAAGTCATTTATGGAGAAATTTACTTCTTTACGGGGAAAGACAAAATACGTATGTATGGGGAAATTTTTTTTGTTACTAAATTTTATGGTTTCATCAACATTTTAATTGAATTCACTTGTTATTTCATCTTTATATCATGTATGTTTGCTGAAATTTAGTTCAATATAGATCAAGAAATATGAAGGACCATTGATGAAACTACTGAATATATTTTTGATGTGAGGCTCCATATCAAATGTATAATTGAATGCATATTATATTATTTAGAATTTATTTTTATAGTGATATGTAAATGTGGGTAAAGGAAGGTGGAGGAACATAGATAAAACTATATAGATATTTTCGTGTGAGAGACTTGCAGATATGTAGGAGTCCACAAGTGTAGTGGGAAAAGGCGAAAGAGGTATGTATGTGGGAACATACTCACTTTTTATTAAATTGTATGGTTTTGAATCCCATCTTAATTTAAATTATTTGTTGATTTATTATTATACCATGTGTGTTTGTTGAAATCTAGGTGCAATGTTGATCAAGCAAGGTGAAGGATTACTAATGAAACCAGTGAATATCTTTATGTGATGTGAGACACCATAACAAAGATATCATTGAATGCATATTATATTATTTGAGATTTATTATTCTATGAAAATGTATTAAGGAAGGTGGATGAGAATCGATGAAACTACAATAATATTTTGTATGAGAGAGTTTCATATGTGTAGGAGAGTGTATATCCAGAAAGAAAGTTCAGGGGTATCTTCTGATTTCAATACAATGGTTCTTCTTTCTCCTTTCTTGTTGAAGAAACTACAAGAAAAAAGGACATTGGTGAGGGTCATTCTTGTGATGGACGTTTAAGGTCCGTCACCAATGTCACATATGGTGACGGTCCTTAAAAAAGCATTGCTGTAACTGCATATAGTGATGGTCCTTTAAGGTTTGTTACCAAATCCATTTTCAGTGACACATTTGGTGAGGGTAGTTAAGGGCCTGTCACTAATTCTATATTTGGTGACACTTCTAGTGACGATATTTTATTGACCCTCACCAATGCTCTTTTTGGTTACTTTTGGTGACAGTCAAAAAAAATTCGTCATCATTGATCATTCCAATGGGTTTTTGATGATGCTATGTGCATGCTACTATATTTTTTTTCAAAAGAGAACGATTTAAGACCATTTTTGTGGAGTATTTTTCATTATGTTTCTAAGGCCATATAGTGGTTAGAGTCAGTCAATTTGTTAAAAATTAATTAGTGTGTATCATTACCCTCAAGTAATGAGAATATAGTTTTCCTCTAAGTCAATACATGATTCATCTCTATTAGGTTTATTATCTAACAAATTCCCTTTAGATAAATTTCCACAAGTGTGTGTAGAAACTATATTATGTAATACATAAACAAGCTTTTTCAATTCTATTAATAAGAGATATATAGCAATCCTCAACACTCTTGGCACTTATTAACATGCTTTGGCACACACTAACATTCCTTGACATCTTGCATGTATTAGAACATATTTGTATCTAGAAACATCTTTCCATGACTAGGACACCCAAGCACATGTTGGCAGTCCCTAGCATAGCATACCACTCTCCTAGCATGTGTTGGCATGCTTGGTAGTCCCTAGCATGCCCTGGAACACTTTGGCATGCACTAACATACATGAGAACTTGGCACACATTGGAACATGGAATGTATTGGAACCTATTATTAGTGTGCCTAGCATGCCCCTTTTGAAAAGATAAAGTCTTGGCTTATTAACCCTATTATTTGTTCATTTCCTTGCATTTTAGGTTGGTTCTTATTTTTGTTTCCTTGATACTCCTTGACACATATTGGCATAACGTAGAACCCTACACATCCTAGCATGCCTTAGCATCTTGCATGTCTTGGCACTATTTGGCACATGTTAACACACACTAGAACTCCCTAGCACACTCTGGCACTTCTTGACATGCCTTGATATTCCCTAACATGCCTTAGTAGTGCTTAACATAGCTTTCACTCACTCCTTGGCATGCTAACTAACACTCATTGACACTCTATGACACACCCTCATATTCATTCACTTCCATGCATTTTGACCTACTAGTTCTCCCTTTTGTTGCCCTAGTACTACATAAAACTCCTCGACATGCATTAGCACACTGTCACTCCTTGGCACTCTTTGACATGCCCTCCCACTTCATAACATGTGTAGCACTCCCTAACACACATTGGCACTTGGCACGTGTTTTCACTTGGCAAGTATTAGCATGTCTAACGTTCATTAAGATGCCTTGGTATGCTTTTTCATGGTTTAATATTAAATTTATTTGACATCAATTGTTGGAAAGTAAATGAGAAGTAACAGAGGATGATTTGGTACTTAAAATGCACTAACACTTGGAACTTGGCACTTGGCACCTATTTCCACCTAGTTTTGGTATGCTTAGCATGCCTCTCCTATAAAAGGTAAATTGATGACTTATTAACCATCTTATGTGTTCATTTCCTTGTAGTTTAACTTGTTTCTCCTTTTTTCTGCCTTGATAATCCCTCGCACGTATTGTCACCTTGCACATCTTGGCATGCCTTAGCACTTGACACATCTTAGCATATTTGACATGCCTTAGAACTATCTGGCACATGTTAGCATTCCCTAGCATGCCTAGGCACTCATGCCCTCACAACTAGCCTTACATTTTTTCATGACTTCTGAACCGAATCAAGTCCTTAGCTACTACAATTCATGTGACATTGGCCTGCTTCAGCCGCAACAACTTGACCAATTGCACCTACTACAAGTAGATTGTTCCTTGTTCACCTAATAATTGCCTAAACTTCATCTCATGCCACTCATGTCCAAATTGAAATTTTCCCACTTAAGAACTTACCAAGTCAAGGATCACATCTAGCCATGGCCATAAAACAACTAAGCAACATAGCTTACATAGGAAATATTTCACATGTATGTCTAGTTCACATAAACAGTAGAGCATTAACTGAGAGTTTGAAAGAACCACAAGATACACAAGATAGACGATAATTTGGAACAATCTGAGTGCCCAAAATCTTATACACAACAATTTATAATATTCAATTGCCTAAAATAGTTTAAAACATGAGCATTCGGCCAAAGTGTGCCACATGTCATATAAAAATAATAGATAAAGGAAAAATGGTGTTGTGCCCAGCACAAAGTCTCCCTTTGTCTAAAACTGCTTTGTTGAGCCCCTTATCGCAATCGTAGGCTTGCCTTTTGAAAATCATCTTATTAACTTCTTCTAACACACTTCATCCTTGGCACACTTGAATTCACTGACACTTTCTGGCACACACTCTTATTTGTTCATTTCCATGCATTTTGACCTAGTTCTCCCTTGTGATGCCTTGACACTCCTTAACACTCCTTAGCATGCATTGACATTGTAAGGCATGTTTTATCATGCATTTTAATTCATTGGCATGCCCTAACCCTCCATAGCTATCATGCCCTCACAACTACCCTTACTTAATTTTCAACTTGGGAACCCAACCAAGTCCTCGCTTGACTACAAGAGCTTAACCAAGATACGATTACTACAACTAGACTATGTTGTTGAATTGTGTAGCTTGGGAGGTACTCTACAAGCCTAGTGATATGGGCTTGTGTGAATTTGGTCACAAAAGGCTTTGTCGACAAAGAAACCAAGTGAAGGGTTTTTGGACCCAAGATGGGGTTTAAAATATAGAAGAAAATTAAAAAGGAGAAATAATGCTTCCTAATGTCTAAGTTGATAAATCCTGTAAGTTCTAGAGGGTTCTTAAGAGTCCTAGCTAGGAAAAGCTATTTAAGGAGGCCTTAGTATGAAGGCAAGAACATCAAGTGAGAAGGAGCTCATTTGATCAAGGAGGCTAGGATAGATGTAGTCCTAAAGTAGGTCGAGTTAGAGGTTTGAGTAAATGTTGCTAAAGGGAGTCCATGGTCATCCATCAAGAGCAAGATCATCATGTGAGACTTCACAAGAAAGCCACATACCTTAATGGGTTCGAGATAGGAAGTAGGACGACATACTATTGGTTCTCTTATGGAAACTCGAGCTCAAGGGAGGCTGCTCATGAGAATTTTGGCATGTGATTTCAGTCATGTTTCTATGTGAAGGTCACATAAAATTTTGAAATAACAGAGAGGGTTGAGACCCTATCTTGTGGTGGTTAGTAGGTTGCAAGGTTTGTGATAAACACCAACACAAATGGAGGAGGGACTGCACTAGAATTTAGGGAAAGAACAAAAGTAGTTGCATGTGTAATATTGAATGAGGTAACCATACTTTGAGGGTCATAGATATCTAAAGTTCAGGTCAAGACTCAGTCAAATAAACACCTAGAATCTATGGATCCATATGAGCTAGGTAGAGTCTCTTATGGAGGAAAGAGTTTTTGTTTTTTCTATGGATGAATAAGGTTTGTTCTAAAAAAATTAGATCGAATTACAATGCCCTAGTTATTGAGGTTTCCTACCATGTTCAGTCCATGAGGTACGCCCTTAAGACTGTGATAAATCTGCATAGAAAAAGAGGGGTCATGACCCTTAGAGAGAGGCTTATCTCTCCAATATATACCACATATTTGGAATATGGTTTGCAGAAGTATGTTCAGAGATAGAAAATCCAAAGGAAGGTGGAACTTGAGTACAAGATTCAATGGAATGTTAGTGGATGATTTGTGACCCTAGTTCAGTCATCTACAAATTGTTATAAGGATGATAAGAGGAGTAGTTCAAAGTTTTTCATAGAATATTAGACAACAAAGAAATTGGTACATAAGAATAATGATTTTGAGAGGACTCAAATCACTATTAGGTGGTATATTTGAAGAGCCCTAACTGAGGATAGTGTTGTGGGAACTAGATCAGTAAAATAAATGATTGTAGTTGGGAAAATTGATGGTATTACAAGTACAGTTGGAGGGTTTTTAGGTGATTGTCAAAGAAGAGCCCTGAGTCCTGTACTTGTGAAGGAAAACAAGACTGGTATAAGGGTAGGTGTATTGGGCCTAAGGGCATGCATACTTTGAAGGACTAAAGTAGCAGTCAAGTGGGCTAGCCAACTAGCCCTAGTTCACTAAATTGTAGAGAGTTGAGTCAGTGAGAAGAAGAGAAACCTCCATAGCCCTAGACTTGTCATCTTGGAGCAGGAGTATGGCAAAAGTGGGTGGACCAAAGAGCTGTTCACAAATGGAGTTGTGAACAATTGATCAAAAACCCTAAGTGTTACAGACCTTAAAGAAAAAAAAGGTAGATATAGGGAAATTTTTTTGAGATTAGCTTGGTAACCTAAAGGATTTGAGTTCATTTATAGATGAAAATTGAGGAGTTGCATAATGGGAGGCAAGAGGACCTACCAGATGAGTTCAAGACACATGGACTGAAAGGGCTATGCGTGGCCACCATGAAAAATTTGGTCAAGTATTGTCTTGTTCAGGGTAGATTAGTTGTCAAAGGACTAACACCAAGCCCTATTTGTATTCCTTGTATCAGTGTGATTGTAAAGGGCTGTGATCCCTAGTACAAGAGCTCTAGCCTATTCTATGATAGTTTTTAATTTAACGAATAATAGTTTGAAAAAGTTAAAAATTTTCATGTGCACTAGTTGATTCCCTGATGTGTGTAGATTTTGTTGTGAAAAGTAGATGTGTTGTGGTACTTGAGTTTGTTTGCATCAAAGATTCGAAGACCAAACCCAAATTCTCATGTGTCGTGGAAATTCAACATATGCCTTGTTCACTTAAGAACTACTTGTAACTCATTTTAGGTTACTCATGTCCAATATCAACTTATCCCACTTAACAAGTTACCAAGACAAGGCTCATTACATCCAACTGTGGTTATAAAACAACTAAGAAACACAATTTACATTTTGACATGCCATAGCACCTGGCATGTCTTAAATGCCTTGGCACTATGTGGCATGTGTTAGCATCCCTACATTACTTGGCATGCTTTTACACTCCCTAATACACCCTGGCACTTCCTGACATGCCTTGGTATTTTAGCATATCTTGGCATTTCCTAGCATATAACCTTGTCACTCCCTCCTTAACACGCCTAGAACTCATTGAAACTCCCTATCACACACTCTTATTTATTAATTTCCATGAATTTTGATCTAGTGTTTCCTTGTGTTTCCCTAACACTCCCTAATACTCCCTACCACGCATTGGCACACCCTAACACCTATCACGTTGCCCTAGCACTCTAGCATTCCTTGGCACTACCTAGCATACCTTGTCATGCTCTCCTTAGCACACCTAGATCTCATTAACACTCCCAGTCACAAACTCGTATTCTTTCATTTCCATGCATTTTTACCTAGTGCTCGCTTGTGTTTCCATAGCATTCCTTTACACTCTTTTGCACATGTTGGTACACCCTAGCACATAGGACATATTGGCATGTTGTCTTGGCCTCTAGCATGCCTTAACACTACCTAGCATACCTTGTCACTCCCTCCTTAGCACACCTGGAAATCACTGACATTTCCAATCACAAACTCTTACTTTTTCATTTCCATGCATTTTGAAGTAGTGCTCCCTTGTGTTTCCCAGGCATTCCCAATTAACACTTCCTTGCATGCGTTGGCACATCTTTGCCGCATGTTGCCCTAACACTCTAGCATTCCTCAGCACTACCAAGCGTGCCTTGGAACTCCTCCTTAGCACACTTGGAACTTGTTGACACTCCCTGTCACTCACTCTTATTCATTCATTTCCATAAATTATGCCATAATTCTCCCTTGTGTTTCTTTAGCACTCCCTAACACTATGTGGCACACATTGGCACACCCTAGAACTTGGCACATCTTGGCATGTTGTTCTAGCACTCTATCATGCCTTGGCACTACGTAGCATACCTTGTCACTCCCTCCTTAGCACACCTATAAAATCCTAAAATTCCCTATCACACACTCTTATTCATTCATTTCCATGCAATTGAAACTAGTCCTCCCTTCTATTTCCATAACATTCCCTAGCATGTGTTGGTGACACACCCTAGCACCTAGCACATCTTGGAATTCCTAACATGCCTTAGAAATTTATAGCATGTGTTATCACTTCATAGGATTCCATACACACCTTTGCACTCCCTCGTTTCCATGCCCTCATAGATAGCCTTACTTTTTTTTCGCGACTTGGGAACCCAACCAAGTCAATGAAAAAACATTTTTGTGTCTAGACCAAAGTTTCCCTTTGTCTGAAACTTCTTTGTCCATCCCCTTATAACAATCATAGACTTGCCTCCTGCAAGTCCTATTATGAAATTATCCTAACACACTTCATCCATCAGGCACTTGGAATTCACTGACACTCCCTGGAAGACACTCTTATTCGTTCATTTCCATGCACTTTGAACTAGTCCTCCCTTGTGATTCCTTAACACTACCCAACACTCCTAGGCATGTATTGACACTATATGGCATGTTTTTTCACACCTTTTCCTAAAGTGGCATGCCATGTCACTACTTAACTATCATGTCCTCGTAACTACCCTTATTTTTTTTTAGACTTGGGAAGCCAACCAAATCCTGCCTCAACTACAACAACTTGATCGATTTTCATTTACTACTTAACTCATCTTAGGCTACTCATGTCCAATATTAACTCATCCCACTTAACAAGTTACCAAGTCAAGGCTCATGGCAAACCATGGCCATAAAACAACTAAGAAACATAGTTTACATCTTGACATGCCATAACACCTGGAACATCTAACAATCCCTTGGAACTATGTGGCACATGTTAGCATCCATTGCATTCCTTGGCATGATTTGGAACTCCCTAATACACCCTACCACTACTTGAAATTCCCTGGCACTCTAGCATGCCTTGGTATTGCCTAGAATATAAAATTTTCACTTCCTCCTTAACACACTTGGAACCCGCTGACACACCCTATCACACACTCTTATCTGTTCATTTCCATGCATTTTGAATTATTTATCCCTTGTTTTTTCATGGCACTCCCTAACACTACCTGGCACACATTGGCACACCCTAACATTTGACACATATTGGCATGTCTCCCTGGCACTCTAACATTCCTTGGAACTACCTAACATACCTTGTTGCTCCCTCCTTAGCACACCTAGAAATTGCTAACAATCCCTATCACACACTCTTATTCATTAATTTCCATGCATTTGAAACTAGTGCTCCCTTGTTTTTCCCAGGCACTCTAGAACACTCCCTGACATGCATTGGCACACCCTAGAGCCTGACACATATTGGCATATTTCCTTGGCCTCTAGCATGCCTTAGCACTGGCTAGCATACCTTTTCACTACCTTCTTAACACACCTATAACTCACAGATGCTTCTTGTCACAATCTCTTAATCGTTCATTTTCATGCATTATTTTCACCTAATGCTCCCTTTTCTGTCCCTAGGACTCCCTAACACTTCCTAGCATGTGTTGGCACACCCTGACACCTGAAACATCTTGGTCACATGCCACTCTAGCACACTAGCATGAATTATCGTTGCGTAGCATACCATGTCAAATAATTTTCCATAAAATATGGTGATATAATAATAAAAATTATACACTTGAAATAGCCCAATCCCTTCCATATTATGAAAGGCAAAGGTTGAGATTGTTTTAACAAAAATCAAACACTAACATTTACCTTTTCCCGCTAGAGACAGCAAGGGTTCCCTCCCTCCCTACATCTACATTTTCCCTGAAGATGAAAACAAGGTTCTTGATTCTTCATGATTTGTTTCTAAGCTCTAATCTTGCTCAAGCTTTCCTGGTACAAGTTATTCAATTTTACAAACATGTTGTGATCAAGGTGCTTGTAGGTCATGAATGCATAGTTTATTAATTTTTTATGTTAGTTTCATCATATTTTTTAACATAAAGAAAGAACCCCAGAGGTTTAAAAGTTAAAACCATAACCCTAGAATCAACTTCCCAGTGGTACAAATTTTGCATAAAATCTCTATTTGGGGCACACAATAAGTCCATTTGAAAGAACTATATTTAAGATTACAACTTTTGGTTGGGCCTAGGGAATGACATGAAAACAGATGGACCCCTAAATGGCCAAAAAAACATCATTTAGGGCCTACAAATGACCCTAGAAGTTTCTGACCCAAAAAAACATAGAGAAACTGATAAGAAGATAAAGAACCATTGAGTTAGTGGAAGAGGTGGGTGACCACCAATATCCACCTAGATTAGAGTGCCACATAATTTTAGGGTGGGAGATAATGTATGGTTGCATTTGTATAAATAACACCTCTTAATATCCCATTGGAAGTTCCCCCCCCCCGGTCGACTCTCCATTATGATATAGTCCTTACACCAACACAAAGGTTGTAGGTGAAGATGCTTCTAAATCAAATATTCCATTTCCTTTGGCTTGAACCTTATATTTAATGTGGAGCTACTTCAACCATATTTTCCACCTCTCATAGGCACCTCATGGTCCTACTTTGGCGCACGTGTCTCACTAGGATCCATATTCAACAAAATTTTCCCCACTTGATGAAGGAACTAGACACAAAATGGACCACTTATTCATAGGGGGGACAATTGATTCAATATAATACTGGTGACCACCCACTTGTTCCATCGATTAAACATTATTTCACGTCTTGGTAGTTATATTATAATGTTTTAGTTCTCAAACTTCTGGCGCCTTTTTTGGGCATTTCCCTTACATTTTTGGCATTTTTCATAGGCTAAAGACACATAGTATGGATTTTAATGGTCCAATAAATGTCCTAAATGGAGTTTTCATGCAAAATTTGTAGCCTCAGGAATTTGATATATCAATTAGCCTCTTTGGGCCCACATCCTTTTTGGCACATCATTTCCTAGGGCTAGGATTTTTGATTTTAGGGTTTTTGCATCTTAGGACATGATACTTTATGTTCAAAGGTAGTTTTGACATCTTGTAATGTTTTCTTGTGATTAAGAGTAGTTGCCACATCTCTCTTCATAGAGAAGCTACCACCATTCCAATTAGTTTGTATCACTTTGCAATTTATAGTTTTTTTTATATTTCATTCATTAATAGAATTTAAATTTTGTTCTACTATTGTACTCTTTGCAATATATTTTCCATGTTTCCATTTATGATTTTGCATAATAAAATCCTCTTCAAACCTCAGGTCTATCTATGGATTTTTGTTTTAGAAGAAGCTTCTACCTTGGATGACCATGGGTCCTAATATTTGAATATTGGAGAAAATTTCCAAATTTTTTATATCTTTACAATGGTTAAGAACACGTGCTTCCTCATAAGAGGTCATAGGTTCAAATATAAAGGGGTAGATTATGTACACCTTCGTAGAGTTTAGCGGACTCATGTCCTTTGTGAGTCCTTTGTCCTACAAACAATGAGATCACAAAAAATTCTCTCTAACTTACCCATGAACTTAAAAATAGATTATTATGACCATATTACAAATATTATCTCTATTTAACCTAGATTAACCTCAATAAATATTTTTCTAATGAAAAAATAAAGTATGCTTAAAAAATGTAGAGTAATGTTCAACATTTTTAAGTAATAAAATTTTACAACTTGTTTTATTTATTTTTAATATGACAAAACATATGTCAAAAAAGTATGTTAAACATTTGAACTTTGGTGGGTGTGTTAAGAATTTGAAATTTCAGGGCTTATCAATTGGAGGGAAAGCTAAGATACGAGGGCAGGGAGACGAGTGCAAGGAGACTCATACTAGAAAAACAACGCAATTTGCGATTCCCGGAGATCTGAGGGTTGAGCATTTTTGGCCATTAAATTTTTTTGCTAAAACAATTTTGTGCAGTGATGGTTTTTGGGGACCTTTAAACAGGAAAAATTGAGGGATTCGAGGTCATCATAAGTGCAAATTTAGGCATTCTTCTATGCTTCCTCATGTTCTCAATCGTCTCCATTTACTAAAATGTGGACTCGTTCATCTGAGATTTTTGGGATAGTGATATTATTGTAATAATTTTGGACTGGTGTTTTGTTTTGTTTTGATCTTCTGTTATATTTCGGAACGTAGATTGGCAGGTTAGATTCTGGAAGGTCCTTCAAACTGGGGTTGGCATGCCAAAAATAGCAATGTCACATGACCAATCGATGAGGTGCTTCAGATTGTGGTTGGAATTATAGTACTTGTTCATTTTTCTTGTGAATTTTATCCAAAAGTTGTAATATGCATGCAGGAACCAGGGCTATAGCTTACTTATGGAAAGAACCATTATTGATGTTTCAGAGTGTGCTTATAAGTTTTTATATTATGTAATGCTTCGTAGGCAGGTTCTCTGCTCGACATGGAAGGACGATGGCATTATTGTTTTCTCCGTTGATTGTGATAAACAAGATAAAATGTGGCCACTGTTGACTGGGGGTCAGCGAGTGAATGTGGCTATGCATGATGCACTATTAAGGAAATTTCATGGATTCGAGCAATGAAATTGCTTGCAACTGAAAGTTGGGACAAGCCACTTAAGTATGTATATGATGGTTTTCTTTTATTCCGTCTCTCTCTACTTATTTATGTTATGGGGTTGTTTGTAAATGTTAGTGGAGTTGTGACCTTTTGAATTTTAAACCCATTGGAGCATAGTGCCAAAAATTTAATATCTTTTAGGCTTTGATTCAAATAGAAACTTCTCATCTGGCCAAATTTTTTATAAAATTATATGAGATTAAAGGGAAAAAAATGTTAGATTGACACATGTTCTAGATTAACTACTCAACATTCTTCTTATATACCCAGTAGTTGTATGTCGCTTACTGCCATAGCCTTGTACCTATGCAAACCCATTTAGAAACATACACACCTACCTTTTAATTTGCATTAGCATTGTATTCTGCAAGTCTTCATATAAATTGTGTTGTCCCTGGTGATAACTTTTTATGCCTGGATCTCCTACTTGCAGTTGTCTATTGCTCTCTCCCTATATTCTATGCACTTCTCCACAGGTACAGGACCAAAGGTTGACTGGAACATCGGCAACTTGAAGTTATTTAAGATTGCATCAAACTCTACTTCAAAATTGAAGCAAATTTTGAAAGCTTCCTGAGCCTTTTCCTCTAAGGCTCTAGCCTTTTTGAGACATTTCTAAGCTTCAGAAAAATGAATTATTTTCTCCAAGTTATTGAGTTGAGGAATGTCTACCCCCTCTTCAGGATACTGTATTTTCCATTTAATGATGTCATCTAGCATATTTAGAATATTCTTCAATTCTTCCTTGACAGGCCCCACCCTCTTTATATAATCATCAAACTTAGAATTTTTATCTTTGATGCCCTGAATGCTCCTGTAGAATTATTTCTGAACCATACTCAGTTCCTCTTAGATCTCAAGTGATTTCCATTTGAACTCTTTAACTGAGTCTATTTCACCTTGCTGCTGGAATTCTAACTCTGTAATTCTTTTCTTAATAGCATTGTCATAATCATAGACCTTTCATCAACCTTTCCCTTAGCAGCACTGAGCATCATAGACCTTTCTCTTCAGCTTGGAAAAATTACCACCTATTTCTTGGGCCATGGTAATAATGGTAGCTGCAGCCATCTCTGGATCAGTTGTTGTTTCATGAATGAGAACCTCCTCAGTGACAATATCTCTCCCAACCTTATCCTTTTTGGAAACTCTCATGTTGTCTTTGTTCTTCTTGTATTCATAATTGAATTTTTTCAATACCACTATTGGGTCAGCCATGGTCACGGGGAAAAAATGCTCCTTCTCCATTTCTTCAATCTGACATGGTTCCATTGGAGACTAAGGAGTGGGGTTTATCTTCGGAGATGATGGAATGTCAAGGTGTTCAAACCTTTTCCCTTTCCACATAGATTATTCCTTCTTTTGGAATTCCTCATCTATTTTCCTCTGAAGCTCTTCATCTCTTTTCCTTTGTTTTTCCTGCTGCTTGATTCTTTGTTCAGTTTTGAAAGCCAATTGTTTCACCAGGTCATCTTGTTATGCTTTCCTTATCTGTTCTTCTGCCTCCTTCACTACTTTCTCTTCTTCAATCCTCCTCTTGAATCTGACTTCTTCTTTCTCTAATTCTTCCTTCATCTCCTTCACATGTTCCAATTCCCTCTAGAGTTTTTCAACTTCTTCTTGGAGGCTGACAATTGGTGAAGCATGGGTCTATTCGAATTTATTCTGAGGTCCTTGACTTAGCTTTTCTTTAACCTCAGATGGATAAATAAGTTTCTTGAAGATTTCCTCATAAGTATCCCTCTCATGAGTATAAAACCACATATGGTTGACAACAACACAACGACTAATAATCATAGCTTTAGGATCATGTCTCCTGAATCTTATCTCTCCAACATAATATGATTCAATTTCATCGACCTCTTTCATGTCTTGGTTGGTGCTATCAACTCCATAGTATCTGATCCTGATAGGAAACTTAGCCCATGTTGACCTATTTTCCCTCTTAAGAGTACATGTCACTCGATGAGAAAATGTTTGATATAATATTTCCAACAGAACCACTCTTTCCGTAGAATATAAATGTAGTAGATGAGGAGCTCTTGATGCATAGTATGGCATAAAATCTGATGTAGATTCCATGTTCATGAAAATACCAGTCTCTAATTCCTCTTATGAATGCCTGTGCTTGTTCCGAGTGGCATGGACACTCTTTCTCAAATAACAAAGAGTACACTGGAGCAATAAAATGGTTGCATATTCTTGTAATATCTGATTTATTCTTGTAATTGCATAAGAGCTTTCATTAAACATGTACTCAAGAAAAATACTTCGACCATTTCCATTCTAGTTTCGGAAATTCATTTTCTGAACAGATGGAGTCCAAAAGGTAGCTAGACATAAATAAACTATTAGGCTTGGAACTCTTCACTTCCCTGAAAGCTTTATATAATGAAGGGTAAATGATTTCACTTTAATTTAATGCTGACCCATGAGTACCAATTTCATTCACCATAGGCACCCATGATTCATGAAACATGGTGCCATCATTTTCTCCATAAATTATAGCCAGCAGAAACATGACTATTCTGAAATGATGCTTCAATATAGTAGTTGGATACACCTTTAATATCTTGGTCTTAAATATTTTAGCATAAAACCACTAGTTTTTAGTAGCATGCTAGGTGGTACCTCATCCATAGCCCTTTTCACCCATTCCTTAGATAGACATACTTCAGGCTCTAGGAGGAACTTTCTTGATAATATGTTGAAAGTCTAGTAGCCTCCAACTAGGCTCTGGTGTTGGTTTAGGATCCATCTATTGGAAAATTCCACATGGTCTATGAGCTAGGAGATTACCTCCACACAAGGAATAACAGGATATCTGGAAAAAATCCTATGGAGGCTTGATTTGGTCACATTCTTGTAAATGATGATACTGAGGTCATGCTCAAGATCATTGTCAATGAGTTCTGAGAAATCCCCTGAGTTGAACATTTGATAAACTCTTCCCCACTGGAAAGATTGCTCATTTCTTATCTTGCATTATGTGTCCCCTATGATTAAAGGATGATGTTCAGGAATCACCACCTCTGAAGATTTATTTGTTCAAATTTCATTTGCATCTGTCTTCATCCTTTTGACTTTGTTATCTATGCTTACAATAACTCAATACAAGAAGCTTAATGTTGTACAAGCTGTTCTACTCTATTCATAGTACAAATAGAGTAAATTCATAATTATACACAATATACTTGTTCTTGATTTTGGAACACACTTAGCTAATAAAAAAAACCAGTATTTGACATGGAATTCGATCTACGGGTTGTTTTACATTACTCTGTGTAACAAGCAGTTGAATTGATTACGAAATAAACATCATGTTTAATTTCACTGTGTATTGATTTTACTTACCACCTAATGATAACTTGATGTATAAATGATGCCAGTTATAACTCCATTGCTTATCCTATTCACATAATAGAAGTAATTAGCTTAGATTTATCTTGTTTCCATTGTTATAGTAGACTAAACATAAGTAGAACCATAATCAAACTAGAGTTAAGCTATTATGACTAATAATGGTAACCACGCTCAAACAGATTGACTTTTATTACATAGATCACAAAGCTTGATCAGTAATACTACCTTGTTCTAGTTATATTGATGGGCATTATTCTATAAACCATGTATTATGGAAATGCTTATTATGTGCCCTTAGTGTAATTAGGTTACATGTACTTGCTACACTGGATACTGAATATTTAGGCATATAACGTAAAAAAAAAACCAACACTCTACATGTGTATTCAATGGAAATATGACTGTGCATTTGGTTGGCTTTCAAAAATCACCCTCAAAACTCAAGCTACCCCATTGACCTATGCCTTTCATAGTACTGCTATTGGATAAAACCAAACTTTTACATGCCTTTGCAGGGAGGGAATGACAGAGTAACTGGAAAATATGATCAAGCTCTACAACCTTTTGGTCATAGATCTTTATCTCCTTCATCACCTACTTAACCCACTACATCAAACACTGGATCTAAGGTTGATCCTGTTAGAGACACAATCAACATTCACTATGCATACAAGCCAGTTGTACCATATGAAGCAAGTGTTGATTGAACCAAGTGTAGTAAGGTCAGTGGGTGTAGTTCAGTGTGAGTAGCAAGAGTTATAGCAGTAGTGGGTGGGAAATCTTGTTTGAAGACTATTTTTGTGAGATTTCTTCAAGGAATTTATTATTCCCTTCTCCCTTAGGACACTGGTTTCCATGGGGATAGGAATACTTGTCGAATCTATGTTGTCTAGGACCACCATACCCACTAGCTCTGAGAAGGTCCTTAAATAAAGGTGTGTGTTTGGGTGGGGAACCTTCCTATCTATCAGTAAGAGACTCAATCATAGAATAATATCATATACAAGTATATATCTCATG
This sequence comes from Pinus albicaulis, assembly GCA_034641835.2. Taxonomy (NCBI): domain Eukaryota; kingdom Viridiplantae; phylum Streptophyta; class Pinopsida; order Pinales; family Pinaceae; genus Pinus; species Pinus albicaulis. Next base: position 42,069 of record JAXQQM020064286.1, on the reverse strand, counting down.
ATATATGTAATTATGCCTTTATTTTTGGCATCAAATCAAATGGTTTTCAATAGGTTCTTGAGCCCTAATCTTTTGTCCCCCACAAACACAGTCATAACTTCATAACAGAGTTGCTCGATTGACCATAGGGTTTTAATGAAAAACTCATTCATATATATATGAGGGTTTCTCCCCAAGCACAAGTTTGGGGGGTGAGAATCTCTTTAGATCAATTATTTGTTCAATTATTCAAGACCATAAGTACATACATAATAATTTCAAAATTACATATATAATAGTAGCATTTTTTGCTAAACATAATTACGTATATAATAAATCATAATTACATATATAATTAGGGCATAAATGCATAATTACAGACATAATATATGCAAGGACCAATGGAAAAAGTAAAAAGCATAATTACATATACAATAAAGCATTGTCGAAGAAAAAAATTAGGAAAGCATAATCACATATATAATAAAGTATCGCTTAAACTAAGAACTTTGACTATGGCTGAGCTTGATATGCAAGGAGTTGTTTTGGTCCTCTTCCACTTGATTGAAAACACTTCAATCAGCTGTGGCCAGCTTTCAAACAAGGTCTGCAATTTAATATTGTTATACTAAGCTAACACAAGCCCTAACAATAGATCTGTGACTCTCCCTTATGAAGCTCGACCTTCATATAACAATTGATATAGGCCTGCGACAGTCCTAAGTTACAATGACTACCCTAAACTCCCATTTTTCCTCCTGAAGAAGATACAATAGACCTCAACGATGCCCTAAATTACCCTTTAGGTACTGTGGTTGTCTCTCATGAGACTCACGGACCTGTGACAGAAGAGAAAACCCAAACTAAATCACTCCTTTGTCCTCCATCTGATTTCAGATGCCTCAAACACTTCAGAGCCATTTTTGATGATCTGTAATGAGGAAGGAGGATGTCCTTATATACAATTTTTCATGATGATTAGTCCTAGATATTTGAAGGCAAATCCAAAATTTGAATTTTCAAAATTTTCTGCCAAATTCAAAATTTGAATTTTCAAAATTTCTCGCCTAAACAAGATCATGACTAATAGAAAAAGAAATATTTTCATAAGGAAAAAATTGACGACCTTTAGATCGATTTTGGTCCTATCTAAAATAGAAATTCAATGGGATTTTTATCTCCATCAACTGAGCAAACCAAAGTGGAATTTGGCCCTAGTTGCCAAATTTAACACTCCCTCTCAACTAGGGAGAATTCCACCTTCCAATCCATCTGCTGCCATAGACCATCATGCCATCCTGTCATCATGAACCATATTTATATCTCATCTCTACTATGTTCTGCTATGCTCTACTAAAAAATGATATGAATAATGAAGAACAATTGATCGAGAGTGAATCACAAGACCTTGCCACTCTCTATTGAAAAAATTCAGTCCATAAAACGAAAGAGTGAACCTCCAATCAGACTTGATCCCAAGTGATCATGTTGAAGAACACACACATCCTAGACATAAGGAGTATGATAGTACAAGATGTGTCCATTGGTAGTGATATGGTCCCTAACCACTTTTCCCAACTTATTGGCCAGATGAAAGGTACTTCCCATGTGGCCCAGACTACATGGGTAGGATGATACAGAAACACTAGTAGGGAAAGAATATATCACCTCCTGCTCATAATCACACGTAGGGAAAGGAGAAACCACATCCTACAAACACACATCACAATCACATGTAGAGAAAGGATGAACCACCTCCTACATGTATGTAAAAACATTGACAGTAGGGAAAGGATGAACCACCTCCTACACACATGCAAACCAACAATAGTAGGAAGGATCCTTCACGTGGGGAAAGGATGAACCACATCCCACTGACATGTCAATAGATGCCTATATGCATCTCTCACTGGGGTATCCGTAGGAGAAGGTGAACCACTCATCCTATGCATATCTCATAACCCGTAGGGGAAGGTGAACCATTCACCCTACACACATGTGACCACAATCGTAGGGAATGATGAACCACTCACCCTATGGTTGCTCATAGCTCAATAAGTACCCCAAGTCTTCTAAGAGCTCCCAGAGCTGAGTCTTCAATCAATAATCCCTTCATATAGGGATTAGTGCCACACTTCTTTCTGAAAACCAAGACTAGATCTAGGTGATGATATTGCTGACTAAATTGAAAATGGAAGCCTTATTGCTCCACTCAGCATCATATAGAAGAGTACACATCTTTCTAGAGATCTTAGTAGAACAATGCAATTTTTTGTTTCTTGCATCTCAGGATGAAGAAAATATTTAATTTTTCTTACTCCCTCTTACACAGGGAGTTTGGAAGCCTAAGATTGTCTTTCTGGATGGCAAAGAGTTCACCTGGCAGCCTGCTCGCCATAAGATCAAAACACTTAGTGGATAAGTTAGTAATTTGATCAAACATGTAGAGTTCTTCCATAGTAAAGTCCTTTGTCGTACTACATAAAGTATTATCTATTGTAAGATACATGATTCTCTACATCTTATTCAACAATGGGTGCATGAATGGTTTTTGTGGAGATTATGGCCATGTTGGCTGCTTCATTCCTTTTCAAAGTGATTGACTTCAGTCCTCAAGGGATACAACAATGCGTTCTCTGCTATTTACCATACAGTTTGACCAGTAGCTCTCTGTAATGCTTTATTAAAATAAGCAGATATTCATGAATTGTATTCATCAAGAAATATAAATTTCATGGCTCCCTCTGAATATCGAGAAGGGAAAAACATAATTATCAAACTATATTCAGTCTAATATTAATCCAGATATATAGTTTCTTCTAAAGCTCTGCTTCAATCATGGGCTTCCAATAAGATCATAAAAAATATCTTCTTTGACGCAGCTAAATGAACCTTCATAGCTAGATGACTATTACCAGTATATTATATTATTCAATCCATGATAAGGAAGAGTCTACCTTATTCAGGAATTCTCGGCTATAAGAATATTCTTCATGAAGATGTTAGAATTTGAAACTCCCCCTTTCTTCAAAGTATATATGCTGATAGGAGGTTGGTACAAAGAACAGTTTTGGAGTACCATGCACTTCTTCTCCTTTTCACTCCTTTGGATGACAGGAGATAATAAGATCAATTTCATATTTCTTTCAAGAGCGTGACCTGAAGAGTTTCTTCTGATGGAACGATGAGTTGAATGAGAAATATGCCCATCTTAGAAACAAAAATGACCCTCATGTATCGGGTTCATAACAATGAACTTGTCTTTAATATTGTAGTCTTAATTTAGGGAGTCTCGACATAATAAATTCAGGGGATTTTCCTATAGGAATGTTTGGAGATTAGTACTGCAATTTTTCAAAGTACGAAGTTGTTCCAACTCATTCATGTTGAACACAACATAGTTATTTCAATAAGAAAATACAAGAATTTTGAATTCCTTCTATCACATTGAATATAATTTACAGGGTCATCAGATTAACACTATCTCCTTTAGACAATGAGATATATTCTGAGTTGAACCTGGATTGCTTTTCTTGGGGATAGAAAAACCTGACAAGGTATTAAGTAGACTTCATGACAAGCTTCTGAGAGGGTCTCCACTGAAGGTCCAATGCCAAATGATCCTGCATATATACTTAATATGGTGCCATACCAATAAGCCAATACCAATAATGTTCTTCTATATTACTACTGTTTTGTGAACCTTATACCACTGTGCCATACTGGGCCATGTGGGCCATACACTGTTGGGCCATGTTGTCGTGCCATATCACTAAGCCATACATGCCATACTAATCGGGCCATACGGCCATAGCAACCAAGCACTACCAATCGGGCCATAGGACCATACCAACCGGAAACTGCCAATCTGAGCACAGGGCCATACCAATCAGGTCATTCCAACCAAGAATGCCAACTGTACAAACGATGTCATCCATACATACTGTGCATTGAGGTTATGTTGGAACATACCATACAACTAGAGATGCAGGACTAAAGACAAATAATCAATGTCATTCATACTGATCTGAACCATGTACAAATCAAACCATACTACAGCAAGCGAGTCAGGGATATATACAGTAGTGTGTCATAGGAGTGCTAACCTACAGTCAATTTAGAGTAGGATGATGATTGACAAAGGTCAATATTGTACACATCATATTGATGATCTGCAATGATCTTACGATGTACTTCATAAGTTTCTATATCAAATTCCAATACACAGGTGCCTTGTTGTCACAGTAATTGTTACATGCTTCGATTTCATGGTCATTATTGATATTGATCCTAACTTTATAAAAAACTAGCCAGAATTCCATAATTGCCTTAGGATAGCAAGGATGCCAAATATACATCACTACTTTTGTTGATGCTGACTGGCGATGCCAATCTAGGTCAGCCTAATGGAGTCTGCTGAGAGATGTAGATGCTAATATATATATGCACTAAACATAATCTGTCTTGCTTGAGTTCAGATGTTTGCTTCAATAACAGAACTTAGAAATCCAAGAGCTTGATCCTTGCCTTGCAGTGAATGAATTTTAGAGACTTAGAACTTGATTATGGATGGAGGTCAGCTTCAGAATGTTGATTTTACTACAATTCGTGGCAGATCCTTAATGTCAAGATATCAAGGATACCTTAATCAGAATAGGTCATCCCTTGTAGAGATCAAAAAGAAAAATTCATAAGAATGAGTCTCAAAACACGCAGTCCAGAAAAAAAGTGTCATTTAAAATTCAGAATTTTAATGCCCTACAAAGCTTCGAGTTTGTGCCATAACCCACTACACTTTTTGTTGGTACAGAATATTAAAAAAAATGAAAGGTTGAGTTTATATCTAGATTAATAGACTTAACTCCTTTGTTGGTATAACCAGAAAATTGTTGACCTATAAAAAGAATAACCAACTAAGCCCTTTTTAACCAATTTCAAAATTATTGAGCATGCAAAACATTCTTACTTACCTCTGCGATAGACCAAATGAGCCCTTTTAACTAGATTCAAAATTATCAAGTATGAAAAACATTCTTACTTACCTCTGCGATAGAGGCCAGAGACTTGTAAGAGATCTGAGCCAAATTTTTCCTAAACTGCCCTTAAGCCTCCTAGTTGTTTGTTTCAGAACAAAAGCTCTGTCTCCAAGGAAGATTCTCATCAGGCAGAGCTCTTAGGCTCTTGCTTTTCTAGAGAAGAGAGCTAATGAATATGCCCAGACTTGCATATGGAAGGAGACCACGGAGATTTACCTTCAAACTTCATTTTGTGATTGCTTTCTCTTACCCTCGTGCTTGGGCTTGTCCTCACCTAGAGCTCTGAAACCATGTTAAATTTGATTAACATGTTCTTTTCTTAGGACAATTACTTCATAGTTCCATATGAGCCCATTTATTAATCTGTCTTATTCCAATTAGCAATCACATTAATCATACTGACAGTAACTGAAGAAAGAACATAAATGTTAAATGTAGAAGACAAGCCAAGGACACAAGGATATGGCACCTGCCAAGGAAAAACCCCAAGAAGGGGAAAAATCTTTATCAATTCTTCTTATTATCTCATATCAAATTATTCAGTAGAGAGAGAGAGAGAAAGAGTACAATGGATCAAAGTCAATAATGACTTGCAAGCATCACAACCCTTGAAGAAATGAATGATCCATCTGGAACAACAATCTGGCATGAACTGCATACATGATACTGAAGAGAGTTACATTGTCTAGGGCTTCTTACAAGTCATTGTTAACTACATCAAAACCCTCCTCGTGACTGTGGCTAAGCTTGACATGCAAGGAGTTGTTTTGGTCCTCTTCCACTTGATTGAAAGCACTTCAATCAATCGTAGCCAGCCTTCAAACAAGGTCTGCAATGTAATACTATTACACTGAGCTACCACAAGCCCTAACAATAGATCTGCGGCTCTCCCTTATGAAGCTTGGCCTTCATATAATAGTTGATATAGGCCTACGACAGTCCTAAATTATAGGGATTGCCTTCAACTCCCATTCAACCTCCTGAAGAATATACAACAAACCTCAACGATGCCCTAAATAACCCTTTAGGTACTGAGGCTGTCTCTCATGAGACTCATGGACCTGTGACAGAAGAGAAAACCCAAACCAAATCACTCCTTCGCCCTCCATCTGCATTCGGATGCATCAAACACTTGAGAGCCATTTTTGATGACCAGTAATGAGGAAGGACGATGCCCTTATATACAATTTGTCATGATGATTAGTCCTAGATATTTGAAGGAAAATTCAAAATTTGAATTTTCAAATTTTCCCGCCTAAATAAGATCATGACTAATAGAAAAAAAATATCTTTAGCAATGATCTTGTATGAAACACCAAGGAAAGTAATGAGCCTCCAACCTCCATTGTACAATGGTGCACTGTGCCCCTAGCTACATTCTTGGTAATGAGTTTATTAAGACCTTGATTGAGAGACTTAGATAGCATTTAGAAGAGAATTCTTCAACTCTCAAACAATAGAAATTAGCTTGTATTGTGTCCAACATGGCCTTGTAGAAATCACAACGAAGGCCATCCATTCCTGATGAAAAAATCACAACAAAAGCCATCCAGCAAATGGGCTTCTATCTTGGAGAAGACCAACTGTGAGAAGAATTTTCTTCTTCAATGTCTGCATTGGCATCAATATTACCTGTATTAACAAAAGAAGGGGATTATGCAGCCTCTCTAACTTTCTCAACAGGCCTGCCTGGTTGTGAGACGTCATTTGCACTCTTATTCATTCTCTTCCCAGGTCAACCTTTCTGTTCAGAATCACCATCTGTTTCTCAAATGTTTAGGATCAATTTATTCTAGAGGTACCTCTGAATCCTTCATAGTTTTCTATGCATTTTTAGGTTTTGAATATGGCTTCCTCTCCAAATTAAATTTTCTCTTTCTAGTTCCTACCTTTCCAGTATATAATTCAATATCATTCTCTTGTGCTATTGCAGAATCCCCTAAATAAGCATCACCTTCAGCATTGATCCGAATATCTTTTGTTGTACTGGACATGCCCTTTCTCTTTCTCTACCTATCCTTACCCTACATAGGTCCTTGCTCCTTTATCTTCTGCTCCAGCTGAGCATCATCTAACAATAAGGAAACAACATCTCCAGCATGCAGTAAATCATCTTTTCCATGACCCCCTGTCACAACAAGCTGCTGAACAATTTTTTTTTTACTAGCTCTGTGCAAAATTTTCTCTTCAATAGTCTCCTTGCAAATCACTTTGTACACTGTGACCTCCTTCATTTGTCCAAGATAATGTGCCCTGTCCATGGCCTGTAAGTCCAAAGTTGGATTCCAATCAGTTTCATAAAATATAACAGTATCAACAACTATGAGATTGATTCCCAGGCACTCAAATCTTGCGCTCAACAAAAAGACAAATATATCTTGCTTGTTTTGGAAGTCCCTGACCATGTCACGGTGATCCATTATGGTTGAAGATCCATCCAAATGAAGATATTTGTACTTCCTGTAATTCATGTAGTCCGCAAGAATATTGAGAAAACATGATAATTCAATGGTTTTTAGCACGGAGGTGTTTTAGCAAGGCATCTAATGTCTGTAGCTTCCCAGAATCCGTAAGCATTTTTGCAAGATCAAAGCTTTGCAAAGGAGGTGAAGATCCGAATATTGTATTTGTAAGCTGAAGAACTGGCTGTTCAGAGAGTAAATCTGAGTCTATTTATTTAATCAAATAATAAGGATCCCGAGGTTTTGTAGGACCATTGAACTTGGATGTACGAGCAAAACCAACAAGAAGTTTTTTCATCAATGGATGATGAAGTTCTGAATTCTAATATGCAAAACCCCTGTCTGAGTAGATGACATCAATCGGAGGAGCTCTAATTGGCATAATGAATGAATAAACAGATTTTAATAGTCTAGTATTATTAAGAAAACGGTCTCGATGGGAGACGACTAATCCTTCATATACATTTAGAGGACCAGAAGTACACTTTCTTCTTCAAAAGATTGACTCTGCACGTGTTGGCAGCATCAGAGATCTACTGACAGCTCTCACTTTGTCTTCTTCATTTTGATCATACTGCAAGATATCCTTCTCACTTTCCAGGAAGCCTTCAATAATTTCGCCTAAAAATTGACGATCCCATTTCGCAAAATAACAAAGCAACTGCTCCACAACTGAACCTGTAACAAGAAAAGCAACCTCAGCTAGCAAGAGGTCAATCATCCGAGAAAAGCCTAAAGTCCCACTTTTAGCAGGAAAAGCAAATTCCCCTTCTGCTTGCCATGGAAAAATTGATGAATGAATATTTTCAGGCAAATAGACATTAAACAAGTTGTTCAAACATCTTTGCCAAAAACCATGAACTGATCTAGAGCAGAACATTGGTAGACTCTGAATACCCTCTCTGTAGACTAGCTTGGGAATCTTGTATGAGATGAGATTTCGACTTCCAGCAGAGCGTATATCTTCCAGTTCACCAAAAGGTGGTGGTAAAAGATAATTCTATATTTGCCGAAGTTCATAAACATGTGCCCTTGATTCCTTTCAAATAATCCTGGATGATTGCATACCTTCCACAATTGGATAAAAATGTTCATGAGGTTTTCAACCTTTTTTGTAGTTTATATGACCTCAGGCACTATCAAGTAATTCATCTACAAAAATCTTGTTCTTGACAGCCTGATAAAAGGCTTGCTGGCAAGAGCTCAATGTACAGTTCATAGTTACTTCATTTTTATTGGTCATTTCGGTGATCACATCTTTCTTTACTCGATGCAACATAAAAGGCTTTAGGACAACATGTAGTTGATTAAGTCGGCGTTCATTCAAAGTGCCTCCATGCTCTGCATGGTTTTCTATGCCTTTGGAGAACCATTCATTGAATTCTCATGGCTATCAAACAATTTTCACATGATAAAATGAAGCAGTGCCCAAAGTTCTGCCATGTTATTTTGAATGAGCATTTTAGTAAGCAAAAAGCGATTTCGATAGTTGAAACCCAAGAGAATTGTCCACAGTTTACTATTTGAACTCTTAATCAGTTCAACTTCATCTAAAACCATATACTGCCACTTAACTCGCCTTAAGCACTTCTCATCAATTACAACTTACAAGGAGTTGGTAACTTGTGACAAGTATATGAAAACTTGCTTCCCTTCAATAGAGTCATTTAGGATTTATATTTTTTCGAAGTACAATCCATTCATTACCCTAGTAAGGGAGAGATGTCAAATCAATACAGAACCTTCCAATTTCATCAGTCAGATGCAACCATAAGAAATTGTCTCCATATGTTCGTTTCCTCAACTAAATGAGTTAAGAATGGCATTGCTTGAATGGTCTTGCTTAAATCCATTTCATCAGCTAGGATGCCATTCAGTTCTTGTTCATAGCAATTTACAAACCATTAAAGACCCTTGAGGTGGTACTATTTCAGAATACCAGTGAACTTTTTTGGTGTTTGCAGTGATGAGGTAAGAGGCATTGAGGAAGGGTTGAGAAATTCCATGTTGCTATAACCTTCAACGACACCTTCTAGTGTCAGGCTATCAGCTCCACGAAATTTTAAACACTTGTCATCAAATGCACTTTCTCTGTTCAAAGACTGCATTCTTTGCAACTCTAATGGCTTCTTCTTTAAATGAATTTTCTTTTGGATCTTCTTCCTCCATTGGTTTCACATCATCTATGTTTTGACCCACATCTACTTCAGCAGTAGAGGCTCCAACAACTAGCATTAAAGGTTCAGTAGGTTGAGAAGTTGTTTTAGTCTGCATGAAATGGATGTAAAGCTTTGCCTATGAAAGTAAAAAGTTTAGCCTCTGTTGTTACCTTTTAGCTTCTCTAAGATCTTCCTTACACTTCAAAGCTTCCGTTGCACTCTCTTCCTTTTTCTATATTTTAGCCTGTTCTTTGTCTGCTATTTTCCAAAATAGGAGTATATCTCGAGCTAATTTTCTGGTGCGCATTGATGCAACCTTCATCAACTTCAAGGACCATGTTGATATAGCCTTAACCTCCTTTTGGAAATATTCTACAAATTTTTTAGCATCATTTGATTTTTTCTGTGATATAATGAGAGTTTAATGGTGTTCTGGCAAGTTCCTTTTGACAATGTTAGCCTACTTCTTTGTAATTTTCTCAGCATCCTCCCTTTCAACCATAAATAGATATTTTTGTATGGGATGCTTCTTGGGTAGCTTGTGTTTAATAATCTCATAGCTACCCCCTTTCTCCAAGATCTTCACATAACAAACTTGTAATTTTCCTGTTTCAAACGTAATAATACTTTGAATGTCTAATGATTCTTGCTAAGAATCAAATAATTGCATATAGAACTTTTGGCTTGAGTCACATGATGATGATAGCACTTTCAACCCGCCCTAAAGAGTCTCATACTTAGTCAAAGGTTCTCCCATTCCATCATAGTTCTGATGTCTAATGCTTTTATTAGCAACCATCATGGAAGACAAATATCTCAAATCTAGCCTACCCTTCAAAAAACTCTCCTCTATTTGAACATCTGTAAAGGTTGGAAAGTTATGGTGCTAGTTTGTCATAAACTAGTGGAATTTTAAAAACAAATCCCTCTTCTATCTCCAATAAACCATGTGTTTATGCATGAGGACCATGTTCAGGAGCAATGTCAAGATGGTTGTAATTCCCCAGATTTTGGACCGCATCATCTATGTGAGGACCTGACAAAGTAGGAACGTCTAATCCATGTGGATTCCTCTCATATTTTAGAACCATTTGAGACCCATGAATTAATTTCCAACACGTCCCATTTGAAGTATGCTTTTTCGTGGAGGAACCTATGCGGGCAGCAACAACTTTCAACTTATTGGATTTCTTGAAATTTAGTGCATGTTCCCTGAGCATGTTTGATAATATTCCTCTGATATGTGCTTCTAAAATTAATCATCATCTTCAACATTTCTATCTGCATCTTTCTGTGCAGATGAGTTATAACCAGCCTCTGGTTCAACATGGTATAGTTTTATTTTTAAATCCATCTCTGATGGTAAGTCTGATGGCCTCTTAACCCAACCACCATTTATTCGTGCAAGCACTGTGTCACAACCTTTAATTCCATTAATGTCAACTGGACTATTTCTAGTGTAATTATCTGTATCATCATCATCATCTTGTGGTACTTGATAATTCCATGTAGAATCTAGGTTAAAGATTTTTGAATATTAACAATTATTTTTAGTCAGATGGTAGCCATTGGTGTGGATTTCTCAAAAAGATATGATTCCATTGATCCTAAAATAAGAGTTCTCAAATTTTTTTGAAATGTCTGATTTGTTTGAGTTTGGGCCAAACCTAATCAAATCTTGCTAAGTTCGACCAAGATCCAATGAGCTTAATTATGTTTGCCTAAGCTAGTCAACAAGCTTGACCCGGGATTTTGAAAAGGAAGTTTGATAGAGATGATTGCTCTGACATATTTTGACAAATTTTCCCTTTTTGTATGTCTCGAAGAGAGAATTTGATCTAGCCTCCTCTTACCACAATGTGGCTAGATAAGCAAGACAAATCATAACCAATGGTATCCACTAAGAGTTGCGAGTGAGGGGCATTCAATCTGCCAAAACATGCTCAAAACTTGCATCTAACTTTAGCGATTGTTTTTTGTGTTGTTGCATCCATAAGCACAAACACAATTTTTTCATCAAAGAGGCTTGAACACTAATATGGCCAATTTTAGCACCTCACTTTTACCAACTAGGAAAACCGCTATTTCGGAATTTATTTTAATTGTGGAGTTTTATGCCAATTTTCTATTGGGTAAATCCAAATCATTTTTTTTTTAAGACTTTTCCCAATGTTTCCTAGGTCCATGTCTTGTGACTGTGCTCTCCACTAGGATATAAAATTTTGAAAACTAATCTCTTTGAATCGAAAACTTGTACCATGATATAAATAGGCAACTCATGTCTTCCAATTTAGAGGTTACCCTAATTGAATATCCCTCTCCACATTTTGGCCCAGTTATGAAATTGTACATGTTAACGAGGATTGGTTGTATAGTTTACAATATTTGAGCAGCCTTTTAAAGTGTGGTCCCAATTTGAATTCATAGGGAAGATATTTTAGTTCATTCAACACTTGAAGCTAACAATTTTGGCATGTCAATCAAGCAATGCTAAATCAATTTTAAAAATTTGGCATATGTTCAAGAAAGTAGTAGACTTCGTAAATACTAAATACTAAATATCAAGTATTGTGGGTTAATGACCAAAACAAAGATACATGAAAGAAGAAAAAGGAAATAAGATCAGCGATGATCCCGTTTGACAAAGTCGACGTTCACACAGGGTAAGTGGTAATTCATAATAAACAAGAAGAAAGCAAGCGACATAGCCTTGGAAATATGGTAGAAGAAGATATGGCCTAGTCCAAACCCCCTACATATCCTCAAAACCTAGATTTATCCACCATTCTCATAAGCTTCAAAGGTTTATTCTCCATCACCAATGAGATTATGGTGATGGTCATATATGTGAAAACTTGTTAATGTGTCTTTTCAAAGTATAATTATGTAATGTATAAATTAAACAAAAAAATAAACAATTCTTCACATTAAAGTGTAGGACTCACCAATTGAATACTCTAGAGATGGAGTTCCATCTCCTTTTAGACTTTGAGGTCAACATAATAATAAGCCTATTTATTGGTGCTAAATATTTCTACATGATGAACATGTTTTGCAAGGACTTAGTTATAATGCTTGAACCAAACCACGACATCAAGGAGAGACAACATGCACAATTATGTTTGGTCAAAGAGTGAGTCATAAGCTTAGTGCCATTTTGTATGTCGTTGGTTGTTTTAGCATATAATATTTGTCTTATTTAAACTTCACTGTTTACTGGTAATATTCACCAATGTTAAGGTAGAGAATCAAATGAAATTTAAGATGATTCCATTTAAAACTAAAGCTTTGAGCCCATTGAGTGTGGTCTAGAGGCAAGTAATGAGATGATTTTTGGGCTTTGTATTTACATGGATACCTGGGTTCAAAACTCTCAAAGTTTATTTTTGTATTATGTAGTTATTTTTGCTTTGAAGTTCTTCTCTTCACACCCTTTTTCTAGTTGAAGTACTTGTGGGAGGACATAGTTATCATTGAGAGGTAAAGAGTGCTTTCCATGTATCAATGGAATCACCTCTTTTGATATTCATGCTTGGTGTGGATTTGGAAGTGTCTGAAAGTCCCTTGGATATTTTTTTGTTGTAACGAATATTAGCCAAACTTTGTTCTTACAATTTTAACATCTGTTTAGTTGTTACATTTCAAAATCATTGTTATTGATTGTTGTATTTTGACATCTTGAATTAAATTAATAACGAGAAGCACTCCCAATTAGTTTTCTACACTCCATAATCAGTTGAATTCAAGCATGTAGCTCATTTTTCATAATTGCATCATATTTACTCACTGTTTTTTTACTTTTTGGCATGCAAATCAATGTTTTAGAGGAAGATTTTTATGTTGTCACAACATATTTACATGATTCACAAGGTGAGAAATCAATCTTTGGTGTAGTTGAAAATTTTAGGTTTGATAATTATAGTCATTTATAGGCTATAAATGTCTTCAAAGTTTCACTTTTAATTGAGTATTCAACTTAACATAGTGTATCATATACGTAGCTAATTTTCTCTCCACCTACTTTTCATAACTTCCATATCCATTAGGTAGGGACTTGCACCTTCGATGGTATTTTGCTTCTTTAGTAAAATATTTTCCAAGAGTTTACAAAGTTTTATAATTGATTGAAAATTATAGAATTTACAATTTATAGAGTTTCAAGGTATAATATTTTAAATATTAATCTTTTAAAGGGCGCTAGCTCAATGGAAGAGCACCTGCTTTACAAGCAGGAGGTTGGTGGTTTGATTCCATCGTGCCTTGATATTCATATAGAATGGTGACGATCAATTTTTGGTGACAGAGGCTCTTTTGACCCTCACCAATGAGCTTATAGTGAAATTTTTCTACCCTCACCAAAATATGAAATGGTGAAGATCAATGATTGCCATCATATATATATGAAATGGTGACAATCAATGAACGTCACCATATATGTGCATCAATAGTGACGGTCATAAAAGTTCCATCACAATAAGTTGTTGTTATTCATATGCAATGGTGACGGTCACTATCCGTCATTATAATCATTATTCGTGACGAACCTTGAATGTCACTGCAACACTTTATTTTTGGTGACGCCGCCTTTGGTGACGTTCAAATTTTTGGTGATGGAGGCTAATGTCCGTCACCATTGCTCACATAAAAGGGTGACGGTCACTATCCGTCATTATAAATCCTTATTAGTGACGGAATTTGAATGTCACCACAACACCTATACTTTTGGCGACTCCACCTTTGGTGACGTTCAGTTTTTGGTGACAGAGACTCTTTCGACTGTCACCAATGAGCATATGGTGACATTTTTCGACCCTCACCAATGTATTTTTTTCTTGTAGTGATCATCCTACCAGAAAGTACCATATGCAAGTCATGACAATTCGGTAAGAAAACCAAAGTTCAATGCAATGCCTAAGAAGGATCAACATGTAGGCCTCTTGAACTTATACACACTGATTTGTGTGGACCTGTAAAGAAACATTCACCTCCTAGAGAACAATACTATATCTTATTCATTGATGATTTTTCTAAAATGTGTTGGATCAGTTTATTGAAACACATAGATGAAGAATTTTATAAATTTAATCTCTTCAAAGCATTAGTTGAAAAAAAATTAGATCTAAAAATCAAATGTATCAGATCTTGCCAAGGAGGAGAATACATATCATATGAATTGTTTTATTTTTGTGAACAACATGGCATAAAAATAAAATCTTATGTGGCTAGAACTCCTCAACAAAATGGCGTGGCAGAAAAAATGAATAGAATAGTTCAAGAAATTACTCATGCTTTTCTTGAAGAGTCTGGAACTCCTGACACCTTCTGGGGTGAATCTACACATACTATAGTAAATATTGTCAATAAGGCTCATGTTCGTGAGAATAGTGATAAAATTCCTTATGAAATATCATATGGTAAGCCTCCCACTATAAAGCGTTTTAGAGTTTTTGGAAGAAAATGTTTCATAAAAAATAATGATGAAAAACTTGGTAAGTTTGAAGCTAGAGAAGATGAAGGAATACTTCTTGGTTATTCATCTAGAAGTAAAGGGTACAATTGCTACAATAAAGGACTCCAGAAAATTGTTAAATGTATTTATGTTGTGATTTATGAAGCATGCACAGTTCCCAATAAGGTAACAACAAAAAAAGAGGATGATGATGAGTCATCCAGAAACTGAAATTCTAGGAGAAAAGGAATCTCGGGTACAAACAAGAAGAACCCTTATAGGATCTCCTAGTTATATAGCTTTATTGTCCACCATTGAACCAGAAAATGTAAATCAAGCTAGTAAAGATTAATGTTGGGTTAAGGCCATGGATGAATAACTTGATCAAATTGAAAACAATAATACTTGGGAATTGGTTCCAAGGCCTCATGATAAAAATGTTATTTAGACAAAATGGATATTAAAAAACAAGTTGAATGAAAATGGAGAAGTCATTAGAAACAAAGCTAGACTTGTTTGTAAAGGTTATGCTCAACAAGAAGGTATAAAATTTGAAGAAATATTTGATCCAGTAGCCATAATTGAAGCCATAGGAATGTTTCTTCCATTTTCAAGTTTTCGGCATTTCAAAGTTTATCAAATGGATGTAAAATCTTCTTTCCTTAATGGAGATCTAGAAGAAGAAGTATATATTGAACAACCAGAAGCATTAATTTTGGGGAATGATGAGAACCTTGTATGAAAACTCAAAAAATATTTATATGGGCTAAAACAAGCTTTGCGAGCATGGAAATGTCATCTTGACAAGTATCTTCAACAACAAGGCTTCACAAAAGGATCCATAGACAGCAACTTGTACACAAAAGTTGAGGATGGTAAACTACTAATTATTGTTTTTTATGTTGATGACATCATCTTTTGGAGTAATGAAAAATCTATGAGTTAAAAAATTTCTTCTATTATGCAGCAAGAATTTGAAATGTCGTTATTTGGGGAACTAACATATTTTCTTGGTTTACAAGCGCAACAAGAAAAATATGGCATCTTTCTCTCACAAATAAACTATCTCAAGAAAATTCTGAAGAAGAGTGGGATGGAAGATTGTAAACCTGTATGTACACCAATGATGATAGGATGTAGCCTCAATTCTCATGATGATTCTCCTACAATAAACCAACCAGAGTACAGGTCTATGATTGGAAGTATGTTTTATCTAACAAGTACTAGACCAGATATCATGCATGCAGTTGGGATTGTTGGACATTTCCAAGCCAATGCAAAGGAATCACATCTTCACGCGGTAAAGAGAGTATACAAATATCTCCAAGGAACCCAAGACTTTGGCCTATCATATCCTAAATATGAATATATTACCCTTCATGTTTACACATATGAGGATTGGGCTAGAAAGTTTGATGACCGGAAAAGCACTAGTGGAGGTGTATTTTATATGGGGCCCTGATAGGTATCTTAGTTCAACAAGAAACAAAGTTCCATTGCCTTATTTACAATGGAAGAAGAATATGTGGCTATTGGATATTGTTGCACACAACTTCTCTAGATGATGCATACATTACAATATATTCAAATTAAATGTTCTCAACCTATCTCCATCCTATGTGATAATAGAAGTGATATTAGTATTTCAAAAAATCCTGTTATGTACTCCAAAACCAAGAATATTCCTATTAAGTATCACTTTCTACGATAACAAGTGCTTGATCAAAAGGTTAAATTGGATTATGTTCCACCCAAAGAACAAGTTGCTGATATATTTAATATACCCATCCCCAGAGAAACATTTAAATATATTAGATAGAAACTGGGAGTTGTATTTGCCTCACTTTGTTGTTAATCTAGTCTGCTCAGTCTATAGGTGAAAATTTAGAAGGTTGCTTTCTATACGCGGGTTTCATGAAGTATAGTAGTGTATATATGCGAGTTTCTTTGCAGATAGTTGCGTATGTTTTTCTCTGACAGAAAAATAGTGGGACTAACTCAAGAATAGACTTGGACATGCTACTCTTAGCTATGTCTCGTGTTGATGGGTACAGTCTGCTGATATGGTATTGAGTTATGATTTTCTTATTGATATTTATCTAATTTACTAAGATACTTCGATGAATGAGTTTTTTACAATAAACACGTAGCACAGGTTCAGGGGAAGCATTAGCCTTGCAAAGTATAATGCACTATTGGCATTATGGTTTCTGAATTATGTTCAATAATCTCTTACTATTCAGGCTTTTGGTCTTGGTTATAAAATCCATATCTGTAATTTTATGTAAAGGTCATGTTGAGACCTATGATGTAAATATTGTCACATTAAGTCATATATGGACTTTCAAGGTCATGTAAAATATGTAACCCCACTTGGTTGGGTGAGTGATGTATGTATGAGTCCTTGGTGATAGGAAAGGTTCTACTCAGTTGAATTTTTTTCCAGAAGAAAAAATCGAACTATCTATTAATATCATAGAGAGTTACATAGTATATGCATGATGCATTCAAAAAACTGCATTTCCTTCCTTTTCAGAAAAGAGATGGAGTTACTACTGGTTAGTAAAATTCACAGCTAATATATCTAATTGAGTGTGAACTCAGCGTCCATGTTTCCCCCCTGGTTCCCTTTCCAGTGTTATCACCCGAAATAGGAGGTAAACTTAGGACTGAGCCATATTTGAGCTCCTTTTGTTTGGTGAAACTAGGTGGTAGGCACCAGTCCAGTTTTTAGACAAAATAAACAAAAAACTTTGAGTTTTTCCAATGGAGTTTTTATTTTTTCTCCTTGTCTCCCGGACTTCCTCATAGAGGGAAACAGCCCGAAACAGAGACAGATAGAAAATAGTTATTTAGTAGTATAAGAGACCAATACAATGTGTCCATAAGTCTTACATATATAACGATAATTACAAAAATATGAATAACTCTTCAGTTGAAAACAGGTTGTTCGAGATTTCGAACTAGCCCATATTCTACTTCTACACCTATCCAGAGCCCTAGATCATGTCGAATTCCCTCTTATAAAGAAGGTCTACTTCATGGTTCCGCTCCCTGTAAATGTGGCAAACATATATCTCATTAAAAAGAATTTTTAATCTAGATACCTCATTAAGTAATGGATACAAGATATAATTTATGCAACGTTGAGTCCCATTAAACCATTTGATATTTTTTAGAGAATCTCCAAAGATCTAGACCTCTCTACAGTTTAAGAGAGTAAGCTAACATAAGAGAAGATGTAAAGCTTTTAATTCAGCAAAATTGTTTTTCCCTTGTCCCAGTCCAATAGAAGCTTTGAGAGTTTTTCCTAAAGGGAAGTGAATGACCAGACCCGCTCCGCATATATCCTGTGGGTCCGAGGCACCATCAAAATAGGCCCAAGGGATATTTCCTTTGATTATTTCCGGTTGGATTACTCTAGGAAGGTGTTCTTATTAGGGGTTTGGAATGAATTCATATATGGTGACTCCTTCCATTGCCAATTTTCTGATGGGAAATATAGAGTCTTTGAAATAGCGTGATTCCTTGCAATTCAAGATCCCCAAGCTATGAACATGGGAATGTTTTTGACCTTATCATTTGGTGCATCTTGCCACCACTTCTGCCATGCTTCTTAAATCTCACCTCCTTCCCATCTTTGAGGGATTTTTAGCATCCTGAGAGTTTCATTCCACAGGCTAATAGTGAAGGGACATGTAAGAAAAAGATGATGTGCTATTTTAGAGTTGTTCTTACACAAAATACACCACCCCAGGCCTATTTTCCCTCTTTTTTGCAGAAAATCCCAAGTAGGTACCTTTTTCTAGAGAATACACCAGAAAAAATAACCTTGTTTTTGTCGGCCCTTTCAGCTCCAACAATGGTTTATGCCACCAAACCTGGCCCCCCCAACCTTTCTGTGTCATAATCCAACTATATCCAAACTTCGGAGTATATGTCCCCGTTGGGGAATGGAACCACCTGAGTTCATCCCTATTATCTTGTAGCCTGATATTTGAGTTTTGAATATCCCTCATGAAATTCTCCCATTCCTCCATCCACCTTTCTTCAAGCTGAAGGTCTACCCTTGTTGCCCAACCATGTCTCCACAATGTTGTTCTTTCATGATTTGCAACATGATTCAAACTGGTGAAGCATCTAGCATTCAACAGCTCTATGAGATCTCTAGAAATCAAGTAATTCCCTGAGCAGCCCACGCAAGGGTCCCGGTCCAATTTTTACCCTGGTCCCCTCGCCTACCTGCCAAGCTAAGCCTTGCTCAATAATATTTACCGAAGCAATAGTAGTTTTCCATATAGTTGACAAGTTTTTTCCTGTTTTTTTAGGTAATCTCAGCCAGTCCATAATTGACAAAGGGTCAATATATTTCCTCTTTATAACAACAGTCCAGAGGTTATCTATAGTAATAAGACACCAAGCAAGCTTTCCTGCTAGAGACTTAGAGAAGGAGGTTAACTCTTTTATTCCCTAGCCTCCCCAAGCTTTTGGTCTAACTATTTTCTCCCAGGCCACCCAGGGAGTCACGTGGTCCTATTTTGATCCTTCCCATAACAATATACTGCAAAATTTATTGATGGATTGACAATACTTTTAGGTACCGATGATAGACCAACCCAGTATACTGGAATAGCCATTGCCACCGATTTTATCAAGACAAGCCTTCCTGCTCTTGATAACCCTTTAAAGCTCCAATGCTTCATTCTTGCCTCGATTTTTGTTATGAGAGAGTCATGTACTTCATTAAAATATTTCTGAAGATTTAGCATGTGCTCAAGGGGAGCATGGTTAGTATAACACAAATCAGATCTACAAAGCTCTTTTATTCAACATTGGTCTGATTTTTCCCTTGATTTCAAACGAGGAGAGTATCTTGGTATTTGAATAATTCTTATGTTGATGTGTCTAATAGGCACTTACAGGTTGTGGTGATAAAAAAAAAACATGATTTCCATCAAGTCCAAAGGCCCGGGATATTGTTGACAGAATGATGGAACATAATGACAAAATAATGGGACAAATGTTTGCAGGTCAGAATAATAAGTTTGGTAAAGGTGAATATTTGAAGAAATATAGGCAGGTTCATCAAGGTCAAGTCATGTATACACACGGTAACAAAGAAGCAAAGTCGTGTACATTTTGTCACACTAATTTAATAATTCCAAGGTACTTTACCATGTTATTAGCCCCCAGTATTGATCACAGTAATGGTTATTTGATCCCGTCCAAGATTACCACTAGCACTAGTGTGGTTTTGGCTCATGGTTTTGGTTAAGGCTCAAGCTATATAAGGAGGAGAATATCAAAGCATTACGGCATGCATGTGAAAGGGTTTTTGATGAATATTTCAATCTGAAGTATATTTGCATTGTAAGGGTCATAGTTGTCATATAGATATGAAATAATTATGCACCAATGAATACAATCATGGATCAGGATCATGAGACCTGAAATGAATTTGCGTTGTATGATGTGCTCATGGATTGACTAGATCTAAGTATTGATGCATGTTTTTATCTCTAAATATTATGATGTGGGTCTTTCTTATGTTCTGAAGGGCTATGTATTTTAGGTCAAAAATTGCAGATCTGTATGTAAGTTGGTCTCGATGAAGTCGCGTATACACGAGTTCATTTCACCAAAGTCACCTACATAAAGGAAGGGTTTATGTTTATAAAATACTGATCAACCTTATCAGTGATTTTGTATCTTTGCTGTCTGTCAATGATGTATTCATGTTGATCTGGGTTGAATGATAATTTCTGAAGTAAATTTGGTTGAATGATGAAGTTGAATTTGGTTACATGATTGATTCATTGAAAATATTATTGACGTTGCTAATTGTATGAGGGTTTTATAGGCTAGCCATATATTTTCAGAATAACTCTGGTCAACTCTCTAGTTGATTCAAAATAACAGGTTTTTGGTATATTAAGATCTATATGCAGGTTTCTCGACACAAAAACGTGTATACACGTGTGTTGCCTTAAGTGAAGTCGCGTTTAAATTTTTGGCATATGAATGATCAAGGTTGTAGTTTATGATGTGTTGATCTGTTCTGTGTTCTGGTTACAGTGATCTCACTTTTCTGGTTAATTTATGCAAGTGTTTTCTTCAGTTGATCTACAATCCATGATGTATTAAAGAAGGTGGATACAATGCGAAAATTTATGAAATGTGGTCCATGGATGGTGATAACGATCAGAGCCTTCAATAAGGAAGTTGAAGCTTCCTTCTAGAAGTAGCTATCGATAAGATCAAGGGGGTTGAAGCTCCCTTCTGGTGGTTGCTAGTAAACGAGATCAGAGGGTTGGAGCTCCCTTCCATTAGGAGCTGGAGAATGAGTGAAGGTTGTAGCATTCATGATCTAGGTGGATATCGATGACCACCCAAATATTCCATTTGGACCCACACCATCAATTCTTGCAGCTTTTCTCTTTCAGCACAACTTACTATTTTTAGCAAGTTGTTGGTTCCTGAACTTTCGTAGTCGTTTGGAGGCCCTAATGAGCCACGTGGATATTGGTGGCCACCCACCTATTCCATTTGGACCCACACCATCAGTTCTTTTAGTTTTTTAGTTTCGGCACAACTTACTATTTTTAGCAGTTTTTCAGTTCCTCAAATTCCGGAGCCATTTTGATGCCCTAATCGATGCTTTCTGGGAAAACATGGAGCAACATGGGTCCATGGACCAATGTTTCTCACACAAAAAGGTATGCTCCTTGGATATATCTTGCTAAAGAGGTATGATGTGCGTCAAACGGTGAGCATATGCCAAAGTTACGTCCCCGAGAAGTTGAAACACCAATTTACCCAACCGTGGCCCATAGTTTTGGCGCTTCATCTCCTACGGTCAGGTTTTTGGATGTTTAGGGTTTTGCATTGTTTCTCAACAATAAATAGGCCTTCGAGCCTCATTGTAACATAGTTCAGAGTCATGTAGCCACCACATCTCTTCTCAAAGATAAGCTATCAGTGGCCTAGCTATTTTATTTCCATTATGTCTATAAGCATATTTCTGTTATTTGATATTAATGAAATGAAGCATTATTTATGTTGCATCTCTATTTTTATGTATATTTCTGTATTTTATTTGATTCCTGCATAAATCAGGATCACTTCAACAAGTGGTTGCATGCATACTAGAATGAGTCTGCAACAGTACATGAATGTAAGAAGTTTTTGATATTAATAAGATTGAAGATAGAGATGGCAATGGGTCTCCACCTTAAATCATGGTTTTCATGTGCGTTGCGTATGTGTGATGATTTATTCTTACTACTAATGAATCTCCTACATTCTGGTTAAGTTAAAAAGATAAAGAATTAGTTGTTTTACAAGTTTGCTAAGCATACACTAGTTTCTTTTATAACAGTCACGTAAATATGCGAGTTGGGTTTAGTAAAGTCGCGTGCACATTTCAGAAAAGAAAATTATTATTGTGAGTTTTAAGTACTGATTCACCCCCCCCCCCCCCCGCCTTCTGATTATTTTTCCCAACACTTAGGCCACATCATCAAAGGTAACTCCATTAGATTCCCTATTCCTTTATATGTGCATTCTAATAACTAAAAAAAAGATAGAAGAGGATATGCATCATCTTACAATTGTTTTCTCCCTAATATTTGTTTTCCCAAAATAAATATTCTGTTTATTTTGTGGATGGTGTTTTATGTTCATGTTCTTTCCATTTCTATTTCCGCTATTTCATAAATTTGAATGAGTATAATAATTAATTAATCCCTCATCTAAGGAAATTTTTTTGTATAATATAACGTTTTAGAATATTAATAATATATTATGATGAACTATTCAAGTGAAAAATCCATGGAAGTTTACATATCAATGGATATGAATCCCCCATATTTAATTAGTGTCTCTCTTTCTATCTCGCATATACATGAATCTCCTACCTTGAATCTATAATATATAAAAAGTTAAATGAAGACGATTTTGGGTTTAGAAGTGGCCTCAACAAAATTCTTGTCTTTTTTAGTGATAAAAACACCACCAAATCAAGAGCATATTTTCCATAGTGAGGAAGGGATATAGAAGGGAAATTATGAGATATAAAGGAAAATAGCTTTATTTTCTAACCAATATAACACCCCTTCTCTATTTTGGGGTTGTTCATTGTATCTTCAATTATTTTCTTTTTGATGAAATATTTACTTGAAGCCCTCCTTTGAGACTTGTTTCTCATTTAGATTGATATGCCCTTTTCTAAGATATATAATTTTTTTGTTTGTTACTTTTTTTTCAAAAACCTTTGTAACTAGGACATTATATTTATCGGGTTCATCTTTTTTATTTCCAATCTTAATTCCATATATCGAAATAAATAGTGTGTCTTCCTAAATATCCTACCCTCGAATTTAAATTTAATGTGCTAGGGATTGCATTGTGAGGAAGATGTTTCAAGAATAAAATATTGCTCCAGTGGAGGGACATCAGTAACTGGAACTTTTAGTTTTTTTCTAGTTTTATCACATGACCTATAATTCTCTTTGGGATGGACGTCATTCCTCCAACCTTGGAATGAACTAATAGATGCAAATCCTCACCACAAGAAACAACTAAGACCAATTATTTAATACCACATAGAATACCAAGGCCATTTCCTTTTTTTTTAAGTATCACTTCTTTATGTCAAGACTAGATTCTTCAAATATTGATTGTGGTTTTTCACAATGTACAAACAATATTTAGGTTCACATAGAAATCCTAGAGCTACACCAAATGTTAGTCCCTCATAATTAGAAATTTGGATGAAAATTGTATTTCCCACCACAATTTTCATATTGTTAGGTATTCCTCGCCCTAAGTGTGTTTCCAAAAATATCACAACAATTGATTTAAACATCCTCTCACAATAACTTTTCTTGAAACAAGAAAAAAAAAAAAAAATTCCCAAATTGTAATTTCACCCATATAGTTTAAATTGTACCTCTTCCCATTCAAGGATCAATACGGGGAGTCCTAAGTTTTAGTATTAACAGTGAATAAACCCTTAAATAATTTCATTCACTTACTATCTTCAGATCATCTTAGTTCTTAAAAACTAACGCTATAAACCCAAATACCAAAATATAAATGTGTATATACCCCAAGACCTTCCTCCAAACCTTGCTAAATTATCCCTTAATGATTCATATTTCATATATCTCCTTGTAAACCCACCCATCATAGTTGGATCTTGATCTAGGATTATTTAGTCTAGTAATATGCCCTCCCTTATCATGGTTTAAGATTTCTCATCCCTTAACACACTTACTTCAATATTTTTATTATCTACCCCTCACAAAGTGGATCACTCCTAATCTCTCTAGAGATCCCACAATTTTTTGAATACCTAGAAACCATTGAAAGTCTTCCCATTCTATAGCTTCCATCATGAGTGTTTCAACGCAAGACATCTTTGAATTCTAAAATAACTATGAATATGTTGGGAAACCCTAAACTATATTTAGTGCTAGCTTAAGGTGGATACATCTACAAGAAGAAAAGGAGTTTGAATAAAAACACCTTAAAGCTTCAAACTTTAATTTCCTTGCATTGATTTCATATGGCACTCTAAAAACTAAATATTTAATCCCACGAAAATTTTGAAAACCTATCAAGGTTGCATAATTCCTATATCTTTTCCTTCAGGAGCTTCAACAATGAGATACCATTTAGTTTATGTCCAAGATCCATATATAGAAACCAAGTTCAAAACATTCTCTCATAAACCTGAGTTCCAAAAAAACAAAATAAATTCTACCCAAAAATGTTGAATAGTTACACCAAAAAAAATCTCCATTTTCTTTGATTTTGATATATATATATAAATATATATAACTTTGTGGTGTAGCATCCATCATATTTGGTAGCGCTTTGTGGTGTAGTAGCCATCATCTAGAAAATTTTCATTTAATATTGTATCAAATAGTTAAGTCGATGAACCAATCAAAATGACAAAGAAAATGTGACCTTTAAAGTGAAAGAGGCTCTGATTTATGAATGCAATCTCTCACCACTTTTTCGACTTATGAGTGCGATCTCTCACCACTTTATCGACAAGATGCATATGTACATACTTAGATTCAGTATTTATTTAATAGTCTACAACACTACTTTCCTTACATTCATTTTACCTTGATTTCATTTTGATTGATTCCATTAAGTTTATGTTGATAGTAGTTTTCCCAATTTAATTTAATTGAGTATGAAATAATGTTAAAAAAAAAATTTATGTTCATGGTAGTTTTCCTATTTTAATTTTTTTTTTCTAAATTAGTCTAAATTATATTACTGTAACAAAATAGTAGATGGAGGCACTAGCCTCTGCAATGCTAGCCTAAGTTTATGGCATAATTCAACAGAAAAAACATGAAATTGACTGCCCATGTGAGGGAAACCAGTCCAGTCCAAAAAGTAGTTGCTGCCCTCGCAGGGGAAACCAGCCTATTATACCAAAGAGAAGAAGTTTTTGAAATAACATCCGAACTAACAACATTACACAAAAACACAGAAGTACCCATAGGATTGGGAGCCGGGAACCAGAAATATGATTAAACTAGACATGCTAGGTGTCATGAGGAGAAGGTGGAGGTTCTTCGACTATTAGGAACCTGTAAGCTTCAATGTCATCCTCTGTATCCTGCTTGTCATCGATGTTTTCCTTCTCGTTCTTTCCTGTGTTGAGGCGGCCAATTTTGGTATTGTCCTGTTCATCGCTACTTCCATTATTCGGAGTTTTGCCTCGAATAGCGTCAGGACTGCCTTTTTTGCGAGCCAAAAATTTCGTCTTCTTCGCAATGTGGGTGAATCCTTCAGCGCTGGGAGGCTCCTCTGTAAATGCCATAGTGATGGTCGCAGTAAGACATGGACGGTTAAGGGAAAAATGGAAGCAAAATTGGGCTGATTGACGGGGTTGCTGGGGAGAGGTTAAGTTAGCCTGCAACTGGGGGGTAACATCGTCAGACTGAGTCAGCCGAGCGCTCACTGTGCGAGCCTGCCCCCGAACACTGCACGTAGCTGGGTAGCGACCAGGGCATTGAAAAGACGAGGGGGAGGACGAGTCAGAGAGAGATGAGGGTGAAGACGGTCAGGTAACAATTTTGCCTCTGCTACTGCCTCTACGGCAGTGCATCCTCTGGCGTAAACAAGGCATATTCACCCTGGCTAAGATGGAATGACTAAGCGGTACAGACTCAGAGAAATGGTGCACAATGGGGGTGGAGAACTCAGTAACCAGAGGCTCAAAGTGCAGACGCGAGGGGTGTTCAGTGTGGGCAGAGGACACATTAACTAGCGGCTCAGAACGCAGGCTACAGAGCACACTTTGTGAAAAATGGACACCAGCCACCAACTCTATGCAGCACAGTAACTGGAAAATTCTCCTTGTTGTCGTGCGCAAGCTCGGCTCTGCGACAGCAGGGCAACAATTATAACTCAAAGGAATCGGAGCAGAAGAAAAACATCCGGAGGAAGCCATAATGAGGAGCCAAAACATAACAGTGAAACATTGACCAACGAGCTGCATTAAGTCGCACTTAAGAGTGGCGGTCACTCGATTAAGTGCAGGCGAGATGGGAATGTGGGTGGCCATGTGGCCAAGCCACTTGCCAGTCCACAAACGAACCAACGTACCCCTACCATTAAACACCTGCATCCGGGAGTTTTCCCATTTTAATTGAGTATGAAATAAAGTTCAAATTTATTTTTGAAATGATTTTTAATCAAAATTCATTTGAGATATGAATTTCTAGTAAACACTTTATAAAAGTAATTGTTTGATTTTACTTTAACTCTATTAAATATATAAAATTTGTAATATAAAAATAATTAGCTTAGTCATATAAATTAAATGGCTTATAAATATAGATAAACATCAATCCTTAATAAGTATCAAAACATTTGTTTTATCATAAAATTGTTAACATTAAAAAAATTATAAGCAGTAATTAAATCAATAATTTTATTATATAAATTCTTAATTTGTAAAGAGATTTTATTAATAATAATAATAATAATCTAATTTTAAGGTCACTGGCCAAGAGAGATACTAAATTGGTGTATGAGACTAAACGTGTGATGTTTTAGGAGGAAACACATGCTCTTAACCTTTAAATACACTCGTGTTACAATAACATGACTAATATATACCACATGCCCATCAACTTAAATAAAAATAATTAATAATTAAATTAAAATTATAAAAAAAATTATTCAAAATAAATATTCCTATTTACATAAATATCTTCCTTAATTTGTTCTTTTTACAATTATGTAAAAAGTTAGAAATGTAAAATTATCTGACCATCAATGAAATGGATTTGGATAAACTAACACTGTATTGTTGTGAGAGCACTTCAAACACATCTTTCCATTTCAAATATGAGTCGGAAGGAACTATATGACCATGCAATAATGTTTTTTCGGTGATAATCGCCTGTTAGAATCTGCTGAAACAAAATTTCATATTTCTGATGACATCTGAGGCTTTAAACAAGAGTTCAGGTTACCACCTGACTATCATAAAATAAAATAAAAATAAAAATAAATGACGGCTGAAAACGAAGCTTAGGTTACCATCTAACTATTATCAAAATGTCAAACATAAAAAATTCCAGAAACGCGTTTGGGTACATTTTAATCTGGAACATGAACAATTGAATGGGTCATGGACGATGGTTTCTATCAATTATGAGGAGCAAAACCCACTTAAAAGGAGAACTCGATTATTCCGGAACACATGAATGAACCAATAATTAGACAAAGAACCAATAATTCGAGTTTTAACGTGCAATCCGTACGAAAGAGGCGTCCTCATATTTGCCATCTCTGAGCCAACACCAATTTCATGGATTTTTTTAGTATAAATAAGATATAAGGGCATCTCAAATATATCCATTGTTGTATACCCAACTGCAGAATATTAGACAAATCTTCTATCTCGTTGTGTTTTCTACTCATTAAAAGGGGCTCTACCATGGCTACTGTTCACATATTTTGCTTTTTTTTAGCGTTGATGTTGTTGGAATTTAATTCCAACTACCGTATACAGTAGCAGGACAACAAACTTCAACCTAGATGGGATTGGAAAGACAACAAGTTTAATTGCTGATAGAAATTCAAAGGACAGCGGCAGCAGCAACAAATCTCCACATTCGATCTTCACGCGACCAGTCTCCTCTGCACTTAACGATTCACCCACCATCAATAAAGCCCTCACCAACCAACAAAGGAAAGTTTTAAATTACACGGCAAATTCTTTGTTTTAATTTAAAAATAGAGCCACGTCATAGTGGTCCCCACACACTACAACAAAGCCATTCTAGGGGGGTATGAGAGCTGGAGAGAATGGTCTTCACGAGGCCCCCGGAAAGCATAAGCGGAAATTCTATTTTAAATGTTTTTGACTTAGTTTACATTTGCCGCATCATGTTTTAAATGTTTTTAACTTTGAGTTAATTTTATTACCGCAGTATATTTGCTTTAACATTTGGTTATATATATTATAAATATAAGATATTTATAATATATATTAACATATTGTAATGTCATATATTTTGTAATGTGCCGTGAGTAAAAAAAAAAAAAAAAAGACAGAGAGGAGTTAGTTGACAGAGTATTAAATGAAAAACCCAGAAGAAGAATGAAGTATTGTTTTTGTTATTACACAGGATAGTGAATGAAAAAGCACAGCAGTGCGAAATATTTTGTATACACAGCAGTGTATGTTTTAGATAAACAGAGTGTTGTTTTGTGAATGACAGAGTGATAGTTTTTCACTGTGTTTGCAGCAGTCAAACTAATTTTTGTAAGCCCTCTGATTGAGGAAGAATTTGTAACAGTTTTTTTATGGAATAGAATTTTGTTTTCAAGTGGAAACTCTGTCACTGTGAATGAAATTTTAATATTTTCTCTGT
Source organism: Pinus albicaulis (assembly GCA_034641835.2). Lineage (NCBI taxonomy): Eukaryota > Viridiplantae > Streptophyta > Pinopsida > Pinales > Pinaceae > Pinus > Pinus albicaulis. Next base: position 13,065 of record JAXQQM020064286.1, on the reverse strand, counting down.
GTTAAAGAGGGGAGTTTTATTCTCCATTTGTTGTTCTGGAATTTTCAAATATTCCAACATGGTATCAGAGCTAGTCCAGGCTCTTTGAATGTCAAAGAAGCTGAAGGAAATGAGTTCTTTGTTGCAGCAACTTCTCCAGCAGTGTGAAGACTCAGCAAAAAAGAATCCAAAGGTATTTCTCTATACAGTTTATTGTGTTACTGTTGCAGAAGATTCATTTATTCTAAATACACAGTCAAGTGGTTTTGAATCATAGTTAAGAGTGCAAAATGGCTGGAGCCAGCACTAGTATGAGTATTGGAAATGCTCAGCTTCCACAATTTAATGGAAAGAATTATGATTATTGGGCCATTACCATGAGAGCCCTGTTTCCTCACAAGACTTATGGGAGTTAGTAGAAGATGGTTTTTTTGAACCAGTTGATGAGCAGGATTTTAATGCCCTAACTCAAGCAGAGAAGGATATATTGAAGAGAAATAGAAAGGAGGACTCTAAAGCCCTCTTCTATTTGTATCAAGAAGTGCATGAGAGTGTTTTTCCGAGGATAGAAGCAGCCAAGAGATCCAAAGAAGCATGGCAGACTCTCAAGACAACCTATCAAGGCATGGAAAAAGTGAAGACAGCAAAACTTCAGTTCCTGAGGAGAGACTTTGAGATTCTCTGTATGAAAGAGTCAAATACTATTGACTCATTCTTCACTCATATGATTGGAATGGTCACACAAATAAGATCTCATGGAGAGACTCTTGAAGATAAGAGGATTGTGGAGAAACTCTTGAAGAGTCTACTCTCAAGATTCGATGTGATTGTCACCACCATAGAGGAGACTAAGGATCTCACAAAATTTTCAGTGGATGAACTTCATGCATCACTGATGACCCATGAACAGAGATTGGGTAGGAGTGAAAACTCATCTCTTGAGCATGCCTTTAAGACCCAGATGTCTTTCGGAAGAGGAAGAGGGCAAGACAGAGGAAACAAGAGAGGAAGAGACAGAAGCCAAAACAGAGGTGGAAGGAACAATCTAGCAAATGCTCAAGGAAGGGGCAACAATCCAAATCAGCATCAAGGCTAAGGCAGCATCCAGCAGAGTGGTCAGCAGAATGCTCAAGGACAAAGTTATGATAAGTCCAATGTCCAATGTCACTATTGTAAAAAATATGGATATTATGCTAATGAATGTAGAAAAAAACAGCATGATATGGGAAATAGAACTAGTGCAAATTTCACTAGAGAAAATATCAGCCAAGATAATTTGTTTTTAGCTTGTAATATGGCTGAAGAAAAGAATGAGGATTTATGGTTTCTAGACTCCAGTTGTAGTAACCATATGAAAGGAAATATAGCAATGTTTTCTATGTTAGATGAGAGTGTGAAGTCACAAGTCGCACTAGGAACTGATAGCAAAGTTTCTGTTATCGGAAAAGGGATTGTAAATGTTTTAACAAGGAAAGGTGTAAAGAAATCCATCGCAGATGTTTATTATGTTCCAGGAATGAAATGTAACCTCTTAAGTATTGGACAGCTTGTTCAAAAGGGGTACAATATCTTTTTTGAGGATGATGTTTATACCATCATGGACAAACCACCCAGCAAACAATGTATTGCTGAAGTGAAGATGACAAGGAACAAGATGTTCCCTCTCAGAATGAGAGCAGATCTGAAAAATGAAGAAAAGAAATCAGCAGTGGCACAAGAGGCTATCCAAAGCGAACCAAAAGATGAAAATTGGTTGTGGCACTTGAGATTTGGACATCTCAACTTTGGAGGTCTTGTTGAATAGAAAAGGAATGGTAAGAGGTTTACCATTGATAGAGAAACCAGACAGCCTTTGTGAAGGTTGTATCTTGGGGAAACAACACAGAGAAAGTTTTCCTTCCGGGAAAAGCATAAGGGCGAAAGCACCCTTAGAGATTATCCACTCAGATTTGTGTGGACCGATGCAAACTCCATCACTTTCTAGCAGCCACTATGTACTAACATTCATAGATGATTTTACAAGAAAAACTTGGGTTTACTTTTTGAAAAAGAAAAGTGAAGTGTTTGAAAAATTTTGCAATTTCAAAGCACTTGTGGAAAACCAAAGTGGGCTACATATCAAAGTCCTGAGGACTGATAGAGAAGGTGAGTATATATCTAAATATTTTCTACGTTTTTGTAGAGAAAATGGTATTCATAAGCAGTTTACAACTAGATATACTCCGCAGCATAATGGAGTAGCCGAAAGGAAGAATAGAACCGTAATGGACATGGCAAGGAGTATGTTAAAGGTAAAGCATTTGCCTAATGACTATTGGGTTGAAGCTGTACATTGTGCAACGTACATTCTAAATAGATGCCCTACAAAAGCAGTTATGAACAAAGTGCCCGAAGAGGCATGGAGTGGCACAAAGAAAGGTGTCACACACATGAAGATTTTCGGATGTGTGGCTTATGCACACATTCCGGATCAGCTAAGGAAGAAGTTGGACAGCAAGGAGGAGAAATGTATTTTCATTGGATACAGTGAGGAATCCAAGGCTTATAGGTTATACAACCCATCCACCAAGAAGTTTATTGTGAGCAGAGATGTTCAGTTCATTGAAGAGGAAGCTTGGGATGGAAGCATAGAGAAAACAGTGAATGTTAAACATTGTTTATCTCATGATAAAAATGATGATGAGTTGGCTGAAATACATCCCCAAACAGCAGCACCAACACAAGGGAATCAATGCACACCCTTGAGGAGAAATGAAAGTGCTTCTCCAAGCACACCACAAGGAGGAAATTCAAGTGCTTCTTCAAGCATTTGTACACCTAATGAAAGAGGTAAGAAGTTCAGAAATTTGAAAGACATTTATGAACAAGAGGTAACAAATGAAGGTATCAATTCTTTGTTTGCCTTATATTGTCACGTTGATGACCCTATTCATTTTGAGGATGCTATTAAAGATAGAAAATGGATAGAAGCTATGGATGAGGAGCTTAATGCCATAGAAAGAAACAAGACTTGGGATTTGGTTGAACTCCCAAAAGGTAAAGATGTCATTGGAGTTAAATGGGTCTACAAGACCATGAGTAATGTTGAAGGAAAAATAGAGAGACACAAGACAAGACTTGTTGTCAAAGGTTATAAGCAGAAGCATGGGATAGATTATGAGGAAACTTTCGCACCGGTTGCTAGAATGGAAACCGTGAGAGCAGTGCTGTCCATAGTAGCACAAAACAAGTGGAAATTTTACCAAATGGACGTGAATTCAACATTCCTAAATGGAGTGTTAATGGAAGAGGTTTACATTGAACAATCTCTTGGCTATGAAAAGAAAGGCCCAGAGCACAAAGTGTGCAAGTTGAAGAAAGTTCTTTATGGGCTGAAGCAAGCGCCAAGAGCTTGGTACAGTAGGATAGATTCCTATCTACTGGAAAATGGATTTGAAAAGTGTGAGGGAGAACCCACCCTCTATATCAAAGAAAAAGATGGAAAAATATTGATTGTAGTTTTATATGCTGATGATGTTATTTTCACAGGTAATGATGATTACCTTATTGAAAATTTTAAAACAGTCATGAAAGAAGAATTTGAAATGACTCACATGGGTTTGTTGAAATACTTCTTAGGAATAGAAGTAGAACAAGATGAAAATGAGATTTTTATCTCACAGGAAAAATATGTTAATGAAGTGCTGGAAAGATTTAATATGCAAGAGAGCAAAGCAGCGATCACTCCCACAGTGATGGGATTAAAACTCAGCAGAGAGGACAACAGCAAGGATTTTGATCCTAGCTTGTACAAGAGCATAGTTGGCAGCCTCGTGTATTTGACTGCAACTAGGCCCGACATAATGCATGCTGTTAGTTTGATTTCCAGATTCATGGAAAAGCCAAAGGATGCACATTGGCAGGCAGCAAAAAGAATTCTGAGGTATGTAAAAGGAACTAAGAGGTATGATATTTTGTATACTACTTCAGAAAAGTCAGAATTAATTGGTTATACTGACAGTGATTGGGCTGGAAGTATTGATGACCGGAAAAGTACTTCTAGTTATGTTTTTCATATGGGTTCAGGAGCCATTTCATGGGCTTCTAAGAAACAACCCATTGTAGCATTATATACAACAGAGGCAGAATATGTGGCAGCTACAGCAGCAGCATGTCAAGCAGTTTGGATGAGAAGAATGTTGAAAATTTTATGCCAAGAACAGATAAAAGGGACAGTGATTTACTATGATAATAGCTCAGCGATAGCTTTATCTAAAAATTCTGTTTTTCATAAAAGGACAACGCACATAGACACCAAGTTTCACTTCATACATGAATTGGTTAACAATGGTGAGATTGTTTTGCAGCACTGCAGAATAGAGGATCAATTTGTTGATATCCTCACAAAACCATTAGCTCAGAACAGTTTTAATTATTTCACGAAATGCCTGGGTATGCAGGAAAACCCAATAGTTGAAATTAAGGGGGAGTGTTGGAATTTAATTCCAACTGCTGTACACAGAAGCAGGACAACAAACTTCAACGTAGATGGGATTGGAAAGACAACAAGTTTAATTGCTAATGGAAATTCAAAGGACAGCGGCAACAACAACAAATCTCCACATTCGATCTTCACGCAACCAGTCTCCTCTGCACTTAACGATTCACCCACCAGCAGTAAAGCCCTCACCAACCAACAAAGGAATGTTTTAAATTATACGGCAAAGTCTTTGTTTTAATTTAAAAACAGAGCCACGTCATAGTGGTCCCCACACACTACAACAAAGCCATTCTGGGGGTATGAGAGGTGGGGAGAATGGTCTTCGCGAAGCCCCCGAAAAGCATAAGGGGAAAGTCTATTTTAAATATTTTATATTTTAAATATTTTTGACTTAGTTTACATTTGCCGCATCATGTTTTAAATGTTTTTAACTTTGAGTTAATTTTATTACCGCAGTATATTTGCTTTAACATTTGGTTATATATATTATAAATATAAGATATTTATAATATATATTAACATATTGTAATGTCATATATTTTGCAATGTGCAGTGAGAAAAAAAAAAAAGGACAGAGAGGAGTTAGTTGACATAGTATTGAGTGAAAAACCCAGAAGAAGAACGAAGTATTGTTTTTGTTATTACACAAGACACTGAATGAAAAAGCACAGCAGTGCGAAATATTATTTTGTATACACAGCAGTATATGTTTTAGAGAGACAGAGTGTTGTTTTGTGAATGATAGAGTGATAGTTTTGCACTGTGTTTGTAGCAGTCAAACTAATTTTTTGTAAGCCCTCTGATTGAGGAAGAATTTGTAACAGTTTTTTTATGGAATAGAAGTTTGTTTTCAAGTGGAAACTCTGTCACTGTGAATGAAATTTTAATATTTTCTCTGTGTTAAAGAGGGGAGTTTTATTCTCCATTTGTTGTTCTGGAATTTTCAAATATTCCAACAGATGTCTGGATGGGTAGCATCAGGAGCAAGCCCTTCTGGATCATTAAGGCTTGCTTACTATCTGTGGACTTGTCCACAGGCTGAAGCCATTGTTTTTGCTGGAGTTCAATGGGCCGTAGCTCAGGAGGCCCGCATGGCTGGCTCTCTTCTTCGTCTGCATTTTAATGACTGCTTTGTAAATGTAAGTAACTCAAATTATATGTGGGATTTTAGTATTTATCATATTGAAGGGAATTATTAATGTAGAATTGTTTATAAGAATTTAAGGTTTTGTATTTATGTAAAATGTGGCTTATTTAAAACCAAAAAATGTTCAGATAAATTGGTCTTCTTGACTGGTGGGATGTCAACAACTTTGTCTTCAGCAACCACCACTTCTCTAGATATTTCTAGATCCTGACCAAAATAGATGACCCTCTAGTTACAATTAAATTAAATTAATACAAAATTTCTCAGCACTTGAAGATTATTTGTAGATGGCATATCAATCACGGGAAACTAAGTCTTAGGTCTGCTGATTCGTGGCACATTTAGACCAGTGGAGATTATCACTATAAATATGTTTAATGTTTCAGAAATATTTCATTAAATTGTATAAAGATATTTAATGTTTCAGAAATATTTCATTAAATTGTAATGGATATTTTATACATAAATGAAAATTGTGTGTAGGGATGTGATGCTTCACTGCTGCTCGATGACAACGAGACTTTTGAGGGAGAGAAGACAGCAGGTCCCAACCTCAACTCTACCCGTGGTTTCGAAGTCATAGATTACATCAAAGAAGAGCTTGAATCTGCATGCCCTGGAAAAGTTTCATGTGCTGATATTCTTGCAATGGCAGCACGGGATTCTGTGGTCTTGGTAAAATTTTATTGCTTTATCGCTGAAGTTTATATTTCATAAATGGGCATTTATCTGTTCAGAGATCGATGAAAATTATAGAGTTAACAGTGGAGAATTTTCATTTTGTTATGATCAGACACGAGGACCATATTGGGAGGTGCAGCTGGGGAGGAGAGATAGCTTAACAGCAAGCAAAGCAGCAGCAGATAACAGCCTTCCGCCCTCACCATCGAATATTTTAACATTCATCTCCAAGTTTAAAGATGTAGTCCTCACAGAAAATGATCTGGTCACTCTCTCAGGTTGTCCCATCTATATATTCATTTTTTTTAAAGATTCATCTCAACACATGATCTATTTTTAATACACAGAGGTTGAAAAGTCTGAAGGGTAAACGTTCAATAAATGAAAAGTGTAAAGAAACGAGGGATATATATATGTAGGGTGTGAGTGGTGGATGTGAAACTGTAAAATGATCAACTTCTAATCCAAGGACCAAAACTGTGTTACAAAGCTTCAATGTAATGTTAAATTTTGTAAAAAGGTTATTATTATTGTAACCAGGATCCAAGAAATTTGATAAATTTTTCGAAAGGACTTCTCATTGAGGATTTTAGGTACTAATTGATTGACATGTTCTGCAGGTGCCCATACAATAGGAAAGGCGCGTTGTGCAACATTCGACTCTAGGTTCATGGGACTGAAGCCAGGTCCATATCCCACTATCGAAACAGAGTTCCTAACATCGCTTCAACAACTTTTCTCTCAAGGCAAAGTTGACATTAATAACAACACTGTGACAGAACTAGATTTGAAGACTCCACTCACTTTTGACAACCAATATTATGAGAATCTACCTTCTGGGGAAGGCCTACTGGATTCAGATAAGCTGCTTTATTCCAATGGAGGAAGTACTAGGAAGTTGGTGGAATTTTATATCAAGAACCAAGAGGCGTTCTTCAGCAACTTCAAGTTGTCCATGATCAAAATGGGAAACAATCGACCCCTCACAGGGAGGAGTGGGCAAATTCGCCATAGTTGTAGATTTGTTAATTCATGATTCATTAGAATGACGTATAACAAAGTCACATAGATACACAGTGTATTTGTATTTGCAATCTTGGAGCGTTCCATTGATTCAAGATTACGTTAATAAGATCGAATAAAATGTATGGAAATATTGTTTACGTTCATAAGATTAAATAAAATGTATGGAAGTATCGTTTGACTTGTCATTAACTAAAGGTTATGATATGCATCGTTGTATTGTGGTTCATGAATGTATTTATTTCTCAGATTAACGGTAATGATTTGGTTATTTGGGGCTTTAGGAATGATATATGGGTGTTGTATTTAGAAGTAGGTCGTTTTAATACTGATTTTTGTAGTAGAGTATGGTGTATATTTGTTTTTTACATCAATATATTGTTTTTTATATTAATTTATTAAGAGAATGTATTTATAAGATAAAGTATGAAAGAAATGTGAGATGGATTTAGTCTAGAGAGACCAAATTTATTGATGTGCAAAATTTTTTATATTGCAAAATACAATGTATTATTTTTTATCGTTTAAATTTTATTTTTGAATGTTAAATTTCTTGTTGTAATATTTTTTAAAAGTATAAGATTTAAATATCTAATTCATACATTGTTTTTGAACTTTTATTTCTTTACAACAATTTTTTTTTTTTTAATTATAAGTGGCAATATTTTTTTATTTAAGACATAATTTCTATTTTTTATTTTTATATTAGAGAAATGAACAAACTTATACATCTCTCCTACTCTCTATAAAATGAGACTCTCAACATCATTACTTTATTGTGAGAATATTTTTAAGAAAACTATAAATAAGATTTATGAATCGTTGAGCAAAAGGGTGAAAACCCAGTGCGAATGTGTCTTTTCCATATATTAAATTACCCATTAAATTAGTAATAATTAATTTAATCAATATAGTTGTTAAAATATCTAGTCAAAAGCTATTAATTATTTAAAATAAGATATTAAGATTAAAACGTTAATTTAAATAATTAAAAACTAAAATTAAGTATCAACATTAAAATTAATAAAATAATTAAAGAAGTCCTTGAAAGGTCAAGTCTAACCATTAAATAATTGATTAAAATGAAACATTTAGAAATAATTAAAATCAATTAATGAGGAATAAAAAAAGAAAAATATTAGTGGTAAAGGATTAAGCATTTAAAGGATAAAGGATTTTAAAAAAATGAGATGAAGTCTAATTTATTTTTATTTAATATATTCTTCAGGCAACTCGTGAAACATATTTTTAGATATTACTTTTTAGGTTTTCAATAAACTAATGAACTCCAGCAAATTTAAATGATTAGGTAACGCGAAAGACATAAATATACATAATTCTGATTTTGTGCTAATTGTGACACTAAAAAAGTTGAAGAAAGCAGGTTACATATGCATAGCGAAAAGCATATAGATATACATAATTTTCATAGTGTACAAATTGCGAGACTATAATACGGTTTACAGTAAGAAGATAAAAACCAAAGAAGGTAGATTGATATTCAATGTTCTTTATGACAATCTTGAAAAAAGTACCAAGTGAGTAAATTTAGTGTGATCATCTATAAGTAATACAAGGTTTGATGCATATTAATTTTAGATTTAAATGTTAAGAGTATGATATTTCTCCAAGTGCAAAATATTTCTTTATGTTTGCATTGTAAAAGAGATTTGTATTTTGTATAAAAAATGTAATGGAAATATATTATAGTTATCATTTTTCTATACATTGAGGTAAGTATATTTATTTATAGTGTTTTATGTATTTTCTTTATAAAATATGTTAGATCATTCTAAATTCTCAATTGTAAAAAGTTTTTGGTCATTTGTAATAGTCTTTTGATTTATTGGATATTGTTTTAAATATATTTCATGGAATTGAAGCTTTATTTTTAAACTCCTTCTCTTTTTTTCTAAGAGATATTTGCAAGCTATGTGATCTTCTGATCTAGATTATAATAGAGGTTATGTATGAGCAACTCTAATTTATCTACTCCAGGTTGAGTTGTTGTGGAAAACCTAATTCTTCAAGCCTAATTCTAAAAGGTTATAATTATTTGGGAGAAAATTATATGTGTCTTTTTTAGAGATAAACATGTCCATCCAAACCTCATGGCCTCAAATTTCAATTCATGCCAAGGTTAGTTTATATATTCCTTTACACTTCAACTGGAAGTGTTTTATGGCATTGAATCCTTATGGAAAATCTTAGGTCATTGCATTATTTTTGTACTTGGATTGTGGGCTTAGCTCCTTTATGGATTTTTAGTGTGGCTTCCTTATTAATTTCCTAGTGGATGCACTTCCAAAAATGGCCTTCCGCGATTCAACTCCCATTCCCTTTTATTAACATTTAATTCAACTATCACTCTTTGGTTTATCCCTCATTTAGTTTGGCCTTATTTGGTTAAACTGTCAGTTAGTTTCATTAAGTAGTAGGCCTTTTTTTTGGCAGGAAGAGAATATTAATGAATAATTTAGAACATAATTCAACGGAGGATTTGGAACATACTACCCACTAAAATTTAAACTGAAAAATGGATATTTTGTTTCATTTAAAATAAATGTGTGGTTATCCTTTTAGAATATCTTTATTTCTCTATTTGCAATTAATTTTGTGATTTACTCACCTTCATTGTGGTTATTTCAAATTTATGTGATATTCTATTTATTTATTTAATTTGAGCACGAATTTTCTTTGGACAAGGTTTTTCTAGGGTTCATTATTCTTAATGGTAAATAATAAATAAGACAAAGTCTTCCTCGAAGAGCTAGTTGTCTCTATCAACAAAACCCAACAGTTAAACTCAGTTAACTGTCCACCTCAAAATTTAAGTCGATCGATTAAATAGTTGGGTCGACTCACAAAGTTAGTGAGATGGATAGAACTACCCTGTAACTAAATGGTATATATAAATAAGATAGTGATGTAACAAGGAGGTAGATATTGGAGGATATATTGCAAGTGTTGTAGTGCATTGATAAAGAGCATATTATTGGCCTCCCATTACTTACATAATCTTCTTCTTTCCATCATCTATGTGTGTGTGCATGTTATGTATACAATAATATATCGCTCCATTAGTACACTACTACTAACTATTAACAAGTTCATAGATTACAACTCTCAATGTTTCCCATTTGAGTGTCAATACCACCAACATTGGTATCATTGTTTGATTATACCAAAAAAATCGATAATGCCTAGATAAAGATTAGATTTTCTTTTCATAACATGGTGAATTCAATGACTTTGATCTCCTAACTACACATAATTATCATGTTTGGAAACTAAATATGCAATACTTACTGCAATCTAAAAGGATTTGTTAGAAATTAGTTTAGGCTCGACCAATGTTTATAGAGGAAATAAAGTGATTTTGTTATTGAAACAAACTAGATCGACTCATGGGTTCAAATGGTTTACATTTTTTAAATATTTCATTTTTTCATATTGTTGAATATAAGAATCAAAGCAAGTTGGTACAAGTTGGATTCCTTAGCTTGTAAATTCAATGTGAACCCTACAATTGGAAGAATAATTGTCATCACTTGTACCCAATGATCATACATCCATTGAAGAATATCTCTCCAAATTTTAGTTATTAGCGGCACAACTAAAAGGGTGTGGATAAAGAAAAGTAGATGGAGAGATAATTTTCTTGATCATGTCTAAGGTAAAAGGCCCTTTTCGGTATTTTCTTCTATTTTTTATTCTATTATAGATGCATTAGAGGATGAGTTTAAAATTCATTTTTTGAGATCTTTTATGAGTGTCTTATGAGTTAATATTCTAAGCTTATGTTACTAGGTTATCTTTTTGGCTCAAAGAATCAAGATCTTGCTATACAAGATTTCAAATGTAAGCACAAGAATTAGCATAGGAAAAGGAAATGGCATGCTAATGTCGATGAGTCTCCCTCCAATATTTAGTAGAAAATAAGGTCTTTTTTTCCATCTTCCAAATCATAATTCTTCTTCCTCGACAAGAAAGAGGAATTCAATTGAAATATAAATATCGTTAGTATATCTAGGCATGTTAAAATTAAAGGTTGGACAAGACTAAAATCATTAAATTAATCCATTCAAAAACATAAATTTTAGGTCTCGAACATTATTCATCTGTCAATTTTTGTAGATGTTCTATGCTTGAAGCAACTTTACTTTTCTTACAACAATCACACAAATTGTTAAGTAAAATGTTGATAGAACATATAAGTGGATCTTATAGAAGACAAACCAGAAACAAAAAAATGTGATGGTGCGTTACGGCGGTCAACAGGATGCTTCAACCAGCAAAGTCTCCTTGATCAGCCAACCCAGAATGTGTCACAACAATCCTCCAATCAGCTACCGATTCAACCCAAGTCAACTCCAGAAAAGTCAACGCTGTCCAGAAAAGTCAACACAGGGCAGCAAGCTAAAAGTCAACGCAACAACATTTTGGTCAACCTTTTGACCTCAATTTCTGTGCCAATGTGTACGGCCTCCCAAAATCGAACTCTCCAACAATTTTCAGCCCTTTCGGACCATGCGTTGACCAAAGTCAACGTTGGTCAAACTTCGTTGGAAACCCTAACTGCAGAAATTTCGTCCTTCCTCTTGGCCGTACATATTCTTCCTTCTTCTTCACACGTGTGGGTTGAACTTGTCCTTCAAGGAGCTCGTACTAAATCAGATGAGAGAAGAAGATGTGTGTTGAGTTGTTGTGAAATGCTCTCCAACTTTGCCTGTATTTATATCCATCATTGGGGTGTGTGACACATCTGCTGGGGGTGTAAACCTTAAGGCCGACACACACATGGTTATTATAAATAATAAATTCAAAATATTCACATTAGGATATATTTTATATGGATTTGCAGAGAACCCAATAAAAATATTGGTATCTTCATCTGAACATCACAACATGGAGTTTGGACCTAGTTGTCCAATTTTAACACTCCCTCTCAACTAGGGAGAACTCCATCCACCTGTGCAATCAAACATCGTGCGTCATCCTACCGTAACTTGCTTTGTTGGCCTCTTTATTTCAGAACAGAAGTGGGTCAGTCACAAAGACATCATCCAGATATTCGACGGTTTGAAACCTCTATCGGACTCACAAAGAGTCTCCAACCCGAAGTTGGTTCATCGACCCGAAGTCGAGCGGAGAGGTCCCCGAGACCTCACTAAACTTGATCCCCGAGATCAAGTGGTTGGATCGTGCCATCCTAGATAGAGAGTACGACAATCTTTGATGCGTCCATCGGTATTTGCTACTAGTATCTAGCTTTTCCCACCTCATTGGCCAAATGAGAGGTACTTCCCATGAGCCACCCCGAACTCAATGGGTAGGATGCATACGGGAGCCTGAGATAAATGAGAGCGAACCAGCTCAATAATTGTGGAACGATAAAAAGGGTCTTTTTAACTCCTAATTACCTTCACATTAATTATCAACCCAGGGACGACTTTTTATTTCAAGAGTGTACTTAGTCTGAGGCGGCTATTTACTCAAGAGTAATGTTTTGCAATATAGTGCTTAAAATGAAAAAGTAAATGAAAGTTGGAAACAAAATCTAATTGGAACAGCAAGAAACTGAAATGTTCTAAACTAAATCATTCACTCAAACAAACATCAATCGAGGATACAATAGCAATAACTCATTCCTCTGGATATTGAACCAATTGAAACCAAACCGGAACAAGACAATCAATCTGGGAACGAGGAAGCAATAACCAATGTTCTCTACAGTCGACAGTCCTGCTTTAAA
>JAXQQM020085571.1:0-29596 GCA_034641835.2 Pinus albicaulis | reverse complement strand
TAGATAGAAAAGTCTAGCTAAGTGGAGAGGGATGAAGGGGATTTATGATGGATCCCTTCCACAAGATGGAAGGCTATGCACAAGAACACCTGCTACAAGATTTCTATTTTTGTCTAGGCAATGGTTACTTGTTCTTGCCATTCACTTTGTGTCTAGTTCATTTACCAACTCTTTTTCCTCTTTTATAAACCATGACCACAAAGTATGCATATTTTTTATACTATTGGGTAGAAGGACATTGAATATGTGCATCCCTATGCTAACTAGAAGGTCAATTCAATAAACATAACTTTGTGAGCAAGACTACCATAAAAAGAGTGTTTTATTCTAGCAAAGATGAAGTTCTTAAATATTATTATACTTTAATGTCTTATGGATTATGGTATACAACATGCTCATTTCATAATCTGATTACTCTATTTCTCTTTGAGTAGATAGAAAAGTTTTTCTTGATACTAGTATAATGTAGCATTGATTGTGTGTAATGTAGAAAATTGAAAAATCTATTGGGTTCAATTTTTATTCATTGTAAGTTGTTGGATTGACATTTAATCCCTTTACTTGTGAAAGATGGGTTGTTCAAAAAATCAAGGATAAAAATATTAGAGCATCACTGTATTTTTTTTCCAACAAAGATAGTGCAAAACATGAAATACTTGGTAGATGCAACATCAATATCTTACCTTGGAGGCTCTTTCCTCATCCTTTTGACTTTCACATTCTATGTCTTTTCTAACAATTTTAGAGTCGTGGAAGTTTTGCCTAGGTTTTGCACTAATTTGAGTTGGGGCATTGAGTTAGTTCAATTTGTGTGGGATTTTTACTTGGGAATTCTCATTTCTGATGGTTTTTAGTGATTTTAGTGTCACGGAGGTTTTCCTCAGGTGTTGTCTTGATACTTGGTAGATGCAACATTGGAATTTTTTAGTGCATGGAGTTTCTTTCCTTATCATTTAGGGTTTCTCATCCTTGGTGGTTTCCAACAAACTTAGAGTCATGTAGGATTTTACCCATGTGTTATCCTTGTGGGTGTTTGGAACTTGGAACTACTCATTCTTGGTGTTTGGAGCGACAATTTGATGTTGAAATAATGGTTTATCCCTACTTAGAGTTGGGTAATTTTAAAAATTTAGGAAAAAATAAGTATAAGGACTTGTTGTTTTGGCTATGCCATTGCTTATTCTCTATGTTAAATAAATGAATGTTTTCATTCTCAACGGTTCCAACTGACTTTCAAATATCTTTGAAACTTAAATTGGTCTATAAAAGAGGAATATGGGTAATTATTTTCATAGTAAGCCATTGTTGGCCTCATCACTTTGTTGGGTTTCCAACACTTCCCTATCATTCTAACTCACTACCACACTTGATGTAAGTGCCAAAACTCTCATAGTTCCTTTACTCACATTTATTATTAACATTCCTTGTTGAGCTCTAAAATCCTTTCAATATGTTGTTCATACTAATAAGGTGTTGCACTAGCCATTTCCCTAGTTTCATTTGTTTTATAAAGATAATATTATTTCCAAGCTTTCATGCATGCAGTGGGAAAATTTTGGACTAGTGGTTTTGTGCTTTAGGGTTTAATAACTTTTGTGCTTTCTAAGGGTTCCATAATGTAATGTTAACTTAGCCACTATAATCTATTTGCTAAAAAAAAGAAACCCACTATATTGAGAACAATTTTTAATCAAGTGCAAGCAAGCCACCATGTATTCAAATTATTTCCCAATTGTTTAGGCTAGCGAAAATAGAATGTTCAAGGCTTGTGCACTTGTACTGGTATCTCAAATTAGTATGGAATATAATTTTTTTGCAAGCTATTTGTTTGACTATTTACCAAGATATTCTTCATTGAAGTGCCATGATCCGTGTTATTTTTTTTTTCCCAAGGAAAAATCGTAACTTTCATTATATAAAATATTGAAAATTACATGTTGTAGATGATGCATAAGGAGCATATGCCAAAACTGGTGGCACTGCCACATACTGAGAAATGTCTATGATGGACTGTACAAATTGTAGCTGATAAGCTAACACAACATAATATAATTAAACACACACACACACACACATCTAAGATCCGCACAAAATAGAACAAAAAGTCACAGAAAACCTTCATTTATGATCTACAAAAATCAGGGCACTAATGCCCCCTGTGCATGCTGCTCTATGAAAGGTCTGTGGAAGAACTGATAAAAATCATGCCCATTGTGTTCCTGTATCATCCAATAACCAAGAGGTTGCTGCACTGCCTCCTTGGAAAGGTTATCGGAAAGTTGATTCCTTTCCCTATAAATATGACGGCATGAAATATAGTCAAAACTAGATTTTAAGGATAAAACATCTTTCAATAAATTCTTGAGTGTATGCACCCGACATTTAGTTTTCATATTGAACCAGTTGATAACAATTTTTGAGTCACAAAAGATCTGAAGATGATAGATTCCTTTCTCAAGGGAAAAAATCAAAAGATGTCAGACACTGTTTAGATTAGAAAATTTATTTGTGCCTCACCCTAAACCCATCCCCATCTTATAGAAGTGATCACCATTTATATATAAAACAACCCCACTGCCGCATCCTATCTGTTGAGAGGGCCATGATTCGTGTTCTACAATGAATGCTCATCAAAATTACTTGTTACTAAACTTTGTAAGGATTTTCTATATCTAGTCTTGTGTATTTTATGGTAGTCATGTTTTTTTGTGTTATAGACTATAGTTCAATGGAATCTACAAATAAAATATCTCTTGAACAATACCAAGTGTGAGGCTCGTACTAGACTTTCCTTTATATCATACATTCTTGCTCACAATTAAGTAAAATTATATGTTCATTTCTAGATATACCAAGACACGTAGGGACTAGTTTGTTACTTCATATCTTCCATACAAAGGAATATTTTCAAATAATTTAATTTAACATACGCTAAATAAACATTCCCTCATATATGGTTTCTCCCAGTTGATTTTGATCCTTGGCTGAAACTTCTATCCAAGTTCCAAGCTCTCACTTCCCTTCAAAACTGACTAATTCCACCTAGTCAATATGGGGCAAGCCTCTCCAGCGCCCAGACCTAGAAGACTTCATGATAGAGTAACCTGAATAACGTGTTTAAGGGATTTTTTATGACACCCCTCCGAAGGAGTTCCTATTTTCAATTTGTGATGTATTATTTATGATTAGATTTAGAGGTTTTTTTTAAATGATTATATGAGCCCCTTTCATTATTACTGGACTGATACATTTAATGTATAAAATGTTGTTATTGCCTTACATTGATTATTGATAGGTGTTGGGAGTAGTGAGAATGCTATCAGTAAGTAGTGTGGAGTCAAATCTAAGGGAAGGATTCCAACTCAATCTAGATGACCTCACCTTCGATAACTTTAATGATTTATGAAGTAGAAAAATAATTAATGCTTGGATTGGAAAATATTATCCTACTAATGTGTGATTAAATTTCATAGCCCAAAGGGGATGGGATAATTTAGATAAACAAGAAACTATACCTATGCAAATTTATTGTAAACTCAATTTTTATCTAAAGTTATTTATGATTTATAATTACCATTTCTAGAGGATTACTTAGATCGCATTGGGAGACTAGTGGGGAAATAAATATAACTTATTTTTGTTGTGTTAGTGTGAAAAATGAAGGAAATTATTGTTAGAGGGAGGCCTAGTTTTTTTGTGTAGAAAGAATTCTGTGTTATTGGGAAAAGTTATGGCTTGTTCTCTTGAGTATGAAATAATTGTGACAATCTAAACACCATTCAACAACGCTATTTGCGTGGGTAGATGAGGTTGGGTATATCAAAGTTTGTCAGAGGTATACTACCCACTTTCCTTGTTGGATATTGAAGAACCACACCATGGGATGTGATATAGTAGCGAGGCTAGATTGGATAAAGATATTTGCACATTGGGGCCATGTAGGGGGGTGTTGCATTAGTGAGAGACCTCTCCACATTACAATAGATTGTAGTTAGTGGGTAGAATCATGTTCAATTTCATTGTGACTATGTGACTACTTTCTTGGTTGGGTTAATGTTTAAATGAGTGTGCCCAGTTGAATTCTCCATTAAGTTGAGGTCACACACAATGGGCATTGTCAAAGTTACTACTTTTGCATTCATTGGGAGGAAATGACATCCTTTGAGTGTGTTTCCTCTTTCGCCGTTGATTGGTATTGAACAATAAATTAATGGTTTCCTCATTGTAAATGACTAATTGTTATAGAATACATTGAATGAGCTTTGATTGGTTGTTTCTTATTATATTGTTATGTGTAAATTCAAAAGTAAAAACCCATCCAACCTACCTATGTGGGGTTGTGTTATTTTAGATTGTATTATAGCAATCCATATTTTTGAATTTGAGTACTTCTGAAATAATAACAAAAGATAAATTATTTATGTTAAGTATAATTGTTGATTGCACTTAATACTATCAAGGTTACAATAAAATAATATTCTTGGAGTTCCGAAATTCATATTATTTAGAAGAAGACTACTAAGAAAACATTATTTATTTTTTAATTCGATTTTTATTTTACTCTCTTTTATGTGTAGCACTTAATTCTTACTTGTATTTACTAATATAATCAATTTGAATTTTATTTTATTTTAAATTGTGTTATATAACTACATATTGCAAGTTGTGTTTTTATTAGTCCCTGCCATAACAAGGAATGTAGAGATTGATTTTAAATCAAACACTCTTGACCTTTTGGTGGAAGCAAAAAAATTTTCTATTGTTTTCAAATTATTTCATCGGATTCATGTATTAATAAATATTTTGAAAAATAAAAATATTTTCCATAAATTTTCAATTTTGAAAAGGTATTTTGTGATTGGAAGAGGAGTTTGATATGACTAAATGCCCCTACTTGTGATCCAAATTGTGTCATTTATATTTTTTGTCATCCATATTGATGCATTTGGATTGGAAAAGATGGAGGAATAAGCTCGAGGTACCGCTTTTACCGGCGGGACCTAGTTTGGTGAAACGAGGTCTGAAATCTTCTGAGAGCGTTTTGAGGCATCAAACAACGTTTTTTGGGGGTAAATTTTTTCCTCTTTGGTGCCACAAATTTTCATGCTATTCTATACACAAAGATATTTCCAACGACGCAAGAAGCGTGTCAATTAGAGTCTTTATGCAAAAGTTATGCCACTCAGAATTTGACCTTCCTGTTTTCACACCTATAGTTCGGGAGGATGTTGCGTCAACCCCCATTATTCATGGAAAAGGAGATAGCCACATGTTTTTGATGTAAAATAATCTATAAGAGTATATACTGTAACTCTAGTTAAGAGTTGATTTAGTCAAAATTAACCACTAGATGAATGCGTATTATAGCAAGCCAGCAGTAGGAAAACATTTCATTCTTTTGAGAAGCATTTTGTTCCATGGCAGGCAAAAATATCTAAGTAGATAGGAGGAGAGAACACGAGAAAGGATTTTTCTCACTATAGTATCCCACGTGCGACATGCATTGCTTCTTTGTACCTGCAGTCATATTTCCAGACAGAGAAAGAGAGTGAAGCAACCTCACCTTCCAGCTGGGTTTTCTCCTGAAAGGGTTTCCTAGAGAGCATACCTTGTGTATTATGTGTGTGTGAGATTATTTTGTAATTCTATACTTTTTTGCATAATTTCCATTCACATGCATGCACTAATTACAGTAAAATCTATAGATCTAGAATTTTAATAAAACTTTAATAGTGTAAAAAACTGTATTTTAATATATTATTATCAGATCTGTTGTGACGAACTGTCTAGTGGAATATCCACGGAATTTTACAGATCATTTGGTATCAGAGTAGGTTTATTTGGGTATTTTATGGAGATTGCAGGGATCTATATCGACATCGCTGAAAATCATAAAACCCTAATCATGGCCGACAAATCTGTAAATGAACCTCGTGATCCTGCAAAGGCGAGGTTTAAACAACTGGAACAACAAGTCACATATATCTGTTGAAAATGGAAATAAGAAATATTGAAAATGGCATCAAAAGTGATTCAAATTTAAATTTCCCTTAATTAAATTAGAAGGAAATTGTAATTCCACATCATATGAAAACTTGTACGAGTTAACTGAGTTGGGAAGACTTAGTTAGCTCAATCAATTCGAGTTGGGGGTCAAACTAGAGGCATATAGACTTCACTCTAAGTTTTAGGGGGTTCATTTGCAGTTTATTTTGAGTTGTAATTGTTTAACTTAATTATTTGAGTTAAAATCAGTTTAACTAGTTCTAACTGATGGATGAGCTAGTGAGAGGTCCATTGAATTAAATATGATTTAATTAACATGCATTGATCAATCAGATAACTGACAATTCGCTATAAATCGTTGTTGCATGTCAGTTATAAGGAAGACCCAGTTGAGATTGGAGTTAAAGGGAAGTATACTATCAGTTGTATAATTAGAAAATTGTACAGGTCATGCATGAGGTCAACATGATGCCTTGGATGTATTGCACAACCAATTAGTGGGAATTTCCTAATTAATAGGGGCTCAATTTCCCTTAGGAAAGTGTGACCAAGGCTGGTTAGACAGAGACAAGAAATTGGTTAAGTATAGGACCAAACTTGCTTGTGTCAGAGTGAGATAGTTATAGATAGTGCAAAGAGCTCTCAAGCCCTAGAGAAGCATTGTATTGTTTCATATTCTTGACTTAATGCAATTTACAGATAACATGGTTTTTTTCCGATGCTTTCTCAGAAAAATATTTGTGTTGTGCAATTGAAAATCTTTCTCTATATTGTTCATGTGATTGTGTGATCATAATTGGTTTTCACAATTTGTAGAATAAATTCAAGTATTTTGTTTAAGCATATTACAAGATCAATTGAATCTATGTGGATCTTTTTGAAATTTGCAATAAGAAAGATTGAAAATGGCAACAAGAAGAGGCTTCTAATTTAAATTTCCCTTAATAAAATTAGATGTAAATTGTAATTCCACATCACATGACAACTTGTACTAAGTCAGGAAGATATAGTTAGTTCAGTTAATTCGAGTTGAGGGTCAAACTAGAGGCATGTAGAGTGCCTCCTACTTTTTAGGAGCTGTGATTGAGTTTATTTTGAGTTGTAATTAATTAACTTGATTTATTTGAGTTAAAATCAGTTTAACTAGTTCTAACTGATGGAGGAACTAGTGATAGGTCCAATGAATGAAATATGATTAATTCACATGCAATTCTCAATTAGATAACTGATAATTTTCTCTAAATATTTGTTGTATTTCAGTTCTAAGGAAGTCCCAGTCGAGATTGGAGTTAAAGGGAAGTGTACTATCAATTCTATAATCATCCAAATTGTACATGTGGTGCATGCAGCCAGAAGAAGGCCTAGAATAAATTATTCCTTAATTAGATAACTCACTATTTTCCTTTAAAAGGAGGAATGAAGGCACAAGTTTAATCATTTTTTTGGTGAGAACGAGTTGGTGAGACCAAGAAATAGGAATCACAAGTTTGTGCGCGGAGCTTGTGAGAGACAGGTGTGCCAAGAGAAACTTGTGCACAGGTTGGTATAGTGAGATAGTCAGAGGTAGTGCAAAGAGCTCCCAAGCCCAAGATAAGCATTGTATTGTTTCATATTCTTGACTGAATGTAATATACAGATAGCAAGGTTTTTAGCTAAGAATTTCACCATATACATCTTTGTGTTGTGTGATTGAGATTATTTCTCTTTCTTGTTCATGTGATTGTGCAATCGTAATTGGTTTCTGCAATTTGTAGAATAGATTCAAGTATTTTTTTTAGCATATTACAAAATCAATTGAATCTATGTGGATTTTCTACATGGTATCAGAGTAAGACTTTTTTGGGCGGCTATTTTGCAAATTATATTTGAAATTTTTGGTGCAAAAAAAAAAAAAAAAAAAAGATTTGGATTCCTTGCGAAAAATTACCTAAATTCAAAAAGCAAATCAATCGAATCTGAGTTCAGATGAGGGAGATATCGTCGATTTAAAATCAACTCTCTTTTCTTTTCTTTTTTTTCAGAAAATTTTGTGACGACAGGACAATTACAACTCGTATTTGAGTTTCCAGAGTGCCCAAATGATGTGATATTTAGCAAAGAGAAGGTTTTCCTTAGACACATCGCCATGGGACAAATGAAATAGATCAGTGTGCGAGTCAAGAACCTGTATGCACTTGAGGTACCAGATGCATGCAAAGCTTTGAGGAGCAAGGCAAAGGTTAGAGACTTGGTGGTTGAGAGGGAGCATGAATTACCTCTCAACATGCAGCCTCAAAAGAAGCCTCAAAAATTTGTGGAGAAACCACATTTAGAGAAGCAGAGAGGAGACCGAGTGGAGGAATCCACTGAAGCAGAGACCTCTAGTAGGGGGGAATTTCGAGCCAAGTGGGAAAAGGGAGAACATGAAGTCATAATCCCAAGAGTGCATAAATTTGGGCAGGGTCCAGGAGAGAGGTGGGGCAATTCATAGTCCCCAAGAGTGCATAAATTTGGGCAGGGTTCAGGAGAGAGGTGGGGTGATGTGAATTCATAGTCCCCAAGAGTGCATAAATTTGGGCAGGGTCCAGGAGAGAGGTGGGGCGATGTGAATTCATAGTCCCCAAGAGGGCATAAATTTGGGCAGTTTCCATTGAGATGTTTTGTCTCATGGATCATTACCATGTACGTGAGCCCACGATACACATTAGCATGATGGATCAGTGGTAGTTTATGTAGTCAGATGTCAGAGTGACAAATGCAAAGATTATTAGTAGTGAGATACTGGGAGCGTAGAGAAGAGTTGGCAGCAGTGCATATGGCACAGTGAAAAGTCAGCAACAACACAAAGTTTTCAGTAGAAAATGGATTAGCTTGATCCAGATTTATGCAGGAATGCAATAAAATACAAAAATAGATATAAACACATAGATGCAACGGAAATAATGCGTCCTTTTATTAAAATAAAATTACTGAAATATGCTTAGAGACTTAATAGAAATGAATAGCTAGGGCGCTGGTAGGCTTATCTCTGAGAAGAGATGTGGCAGATACACGCCGCTGAACTGTGTTACATTGAGGCTCGGAGGCCTATTACACACATCATGGAAATGAGCGGGCTAGGGCACTAGTAGCGTATCTCTGAGAAGAGATGTGATGACTACAGACCCCTCCACTATGTTACAATGAGGTTCAAAGGCCAATTCATTGTTGAGAAACAATATAAAACCCGAAACGTCCAAAAACCTAACCCTAGGAGATGAAGCGCCAAAACCGTGGGTCCCATTTGGGTAAATTGGTGTTTCAAATTCTCAAGGAAGTAACTTTGGCATCCAATCTCCGTTTTACGTGCTTAATAGTTCGTTAGAAATATATATATAAGGAATACAACTTTTGAGTGAGAAACATCACTCTATGACCCATGTTTCTCCCCGTTTTCCCAAAAAACGTCATTTAGGGCCTCAAAACAACTCTGGAAGTTCAGGACCCGAAAAACTGCTAAAATTAGTAAGTTGTGTTGCAACTTAAAAAAAAAATAACTGACGATGGGGGTCCAAATGGAATTGGTGGGTGGCCACCAATATCCACCTAGGTCTTTACAGCCCCAAAATGGCTCTGGGAGTGTAGGACCCGAAAACCTGCTAAAAATAGTAAGTTGTGCTGCAAGTGAAAGGCTGAAAGAATTGATGGTGCAGGTCCAAATAGAATAAGTGGGTGGCCATTGATATCCACCTGGATCATAGCTGGTAGCAGTCAGAGACTCTGGTGACAGATGCATCATATTGATTCAGTTTGGATGCTTTTCAGTTTCAGAATTTGCAGTAGCAACAACACTAGAGAGAAGTGTTGCATGAAAAATATTCCAAAGGTTCCAGATTGGGATAGAGTTGAATTCCTTTCTTGTTGAGAGGGAGTGTTGAAATTTTCAACAAGAAATATTGAAAATGGAAACAAGAAGAGAATTCCAATTTATTTTTCCCTTAATTAAATCATAAGTAAATTATAATTCCACATCACATGACAACTTGTATGAGTTAACTAAGTCAGGAAGACTTAGTTAGTTCAGTTAATTCGAGTTGAGGGTCAAACTAGAGGCATGTAGAGTGTATCCTCATTTTTAGGAGCCCTAGTTGAGTTTATTTTGAGTTGTAATTAATTAACTTGATTTATTTGAGTTAAAATCAGTTTAACTAGTTCTAACTAATGGAGGAATTAGTGAGAGGTTTAGTGAATTAAATCTGATTAATTCACATGCATTGATCAATTAGATAACTGATATTTTGCTCTAAATAGTTGTTGCATGTCAGTTCTAAGGGAGATCGAGTTGAGATTAGAGTCAAAGGGAAGTGTATTATCAGTTGTATAATCATCGAAATTGTAAAGGTGGTGCATGCAATCAGAAGAAGGCCTAAAATAAATTATTCCTTAATTAGATAACTCAATCATTTCCTTTAAAAGGAGAAATGAAGGCACACATTTAATCATTGTTTTGGTGAGCACAAGTTGGTGAGACCAAGCAATAGGAAGCACACATTTGTGCATGGAGATTGTGAGAGAAAGGTGTGCCATGAGAAGCTTGTGCACAAGTTGGTAGAGTGAGATAGTCAGAGACTAAGCAATAGGAAGCACACGTTTGTGCATGGATATTGTGAGAGAAAGGTGTGCGAAGAGAAGCTTGTGCACAAGTTGGTAGAGTGAGATATTCAGAGATAGTGCAGAGATATCTCAAGCCTGAGAAGCATTGTGTTGTTTCATATTCTTGACTGAATGGAATATATAGATAGCGGGGTTTCTAGCTGAGGCTCTCTCCAGATACATCTTTGTGTTGTGCGATTGAAATTCTTTCTCTTTCTTGTTCATGTGATTGTGCAACCGTAATTGGTTTTCACAATTTGTAGAATAGATTCAAGTATTTTGTTTTAGCATATTACAAGATTAGTTGAATCTATGTGGATTTTATACATGGTATCAGAGTGGGAATTTTTTGGGTGGTGAGTTTGCAGAGCAAATCTGAAAAATTTTGGAGAAATTTTTTCAAAAAAAGATAGTATATCTGGATTCCTTGCGAAAAAATACCCAAATTAAAAAAAATAAATCAGTCGAATTGGAGTTCGGATGAGGGAGATAAGGCCAATTTAAAATCAACTCTTTTTTCAGAAAATTTTGTTACAACAAGACAATTACAACGTGGATATGAATTTCCAGAGTGCCCAAATGATGTGTTATTTAGTAAAGGGAATGTTTTCCTTAGAGACATCTCCACGAGACAGATAAAATAGATTGGTGTGCGAGTTAAGAACCTGCATGCACTTGAGGTACCATATGCATGCAAAGCTTTGAGGAGCAAGGCAAAGGTTAGAGACTTGGTGGTTGAGAGGGAGCTTGAATTACCTCTCAACATGCAACCTCGGAAGAAGCCTAAAAAAGTTGTGGAGCAGCCACAATTAGAGAAGCAGAGAGGAGACCGAGTGGAGGCATCCACTCAAGTAGACACCTTCAGTAGGAGAAATTTCGGGCCAAGTCAGCAGAGGGAGCACATGTAGCCATACCTCCAAGAGAGAGGAGAGGCGATGTGAAATCATAGTCCCAAGAGTGCATACATTTGGGCAGGGTCCATTGAAATGTTTTGTCTTATGGATCATTACCTTGCTACGGGAGCCCACAGTACACAGTAGTAGGATGGATCAATGGTGGTTGATGCAGTTAGATGTCAAAATGACAGATGCAGAGATTATTAGCAGTTAGATACTAGGGAGCACGGAACAGAGTTGATAGTAGTGCAAATGACACAGTGCAAAGTCATCAACAACGTACAGTTTTCAGTAGAAAATGGAGTAGCTAGTAACATTCAGAGAATCTGGTGACATATGCATCATACTGATTCAATTTGGATTCTTTTTAGCTTCAAATTTTGCAATAGCAACAACACTAGAGAGAAGTGTTGCATGCAAAACATTCCAAAGGTACTAGATTGTGGTAGAGTTGAATTCCTTTCTTGTTGAGAGGGAGTGTTGAAATTTGCAACAAGAAATATTGAAAATGGAAACAAGAAGAGACTTCTAATTTAATTTTCCCTTAATTAAATTAGAAGTAAATTGTAATTCCTCATCACATGGCAACTTGTATGAGTTAACTAAGTCAGGAAGACTTAGTTAGTTCAGTTAATTTGATTTGAGGGTAAAATTAGAGGCATGTAGTGTGTCTCCTAATTTTTAGGAGCCCTAGTTGAGTTTATTTTGGGTTGTAATTAATTAACTTGATTTATTTGAGTTGAAATTAGTTTAAATAGTTCTAACTAATGAAGGAACTAGTGAGAGGTCCAGTGAATTAAATCTAATTAAATTCACATGTAGTGATCAATTAGATTAACTGTTAATTCACTCTAAATGGTTGTTGCATGTTAGTTATAAGGAAGGCCTAGTTGAGATAAGAGGTAAAGGGAAGTTTATTATTAGTTGTATAATCATCCAAATTGTAATGGTGGAGCATGCAGTCAGAATAAGGTCTAAAATAAATTATTCCTTCATTATATAACTCACTAATTTCCTTTAAAAGGAGGAATGAAGACACAAGTTTAATCATTTTTTTGGTGAGCACGAGTTGGTGAGACCAAGCATTATGAAGCACAAGTTTTTGCGTGGAGCTTGTGAGAGAAAGGTGTACCAAGATAAGATTGTGCACACGTTGGTAGAGTGAGACAGTCAGAGATAGTGCAGAGAGATCTCAAGCCTGAGAGAAGCATTGTATTACTTCATAATCTTGACTGAATGCAATATAAAGATAGCGGGGCTTTTAGCTGAGGCTTTCCCAGATACATCTTTATGTTGTGTCATTTAAATTATTTCTCTTTTTGGTCATGTGATTGTGCGATCGTAATTGGTTTCCGCAATTTATATAATAGATTCAAGTATTTTGTTTTAGTATATTACAAGATCAGTTGAATCTATGTGGATTTTCTACAATATCAATGAGAATCTAAGAATTCTCATGGTGGCCTCGAATAAAAGGTTGGGGAAATTTGGAGAAGATGGGGGTTAAAATGTAGATGATAAATCTGAATTGGGATCAGAAGACCGAAGAGAAATAGAGAACCAGCCGAAGAAAGAACCTAAAAAATATCAACTTGGTTCAAGTGTTGTGAGTCAATCCCTGTTTAAAATAGAAGCAAAAGTTGGTATCAAGCCATACCACGGCGAGATCGACGCTCTGAAGTTGAACCATTGGTTGCAACAACTGGAAGTTTATTTCAGCATCCATCAGATTGAGGAAGGACAAAAAATCTCATTCGCGTAACAGAAATTGGAGGGTCATGCACTGAATTGGTTGGAGAGCCACACATAAAACCTAAGGTTGGACAGAGAACCTCCGGTGACTAAGTGGGAAGATTTCAAAACCCTCATTAAGTCACAGTTTTATCCCATTGGGTACGTGGAGGACCAGTGGATCTTATGGCATTACTTCAGGAAAAAGTCGGGCCAAAGCGGGCAGGAGTACACCACAGAATTAAGAAAGATGACTATAATGTTGGGTGTATCTCCAAATAACCGAGATTTACTCATAAATTATTTGGGGGGAATACATTGCCATCGTTGCGAGAAAGTGATGTTGTTCAAGCCCAAATCGGTGGATGAGGCTTGTGTACGGGCACAATACCTGAAGAACATAGGCCTGAAAAGAGCGCAATCAAGTGGATCGAAGAAGAAGGAGGAATAAGATGATTCTAAGGAGGGGAAGAAGAAGAAAAAATGGGGAAAAGATAAAAATATGGTAGCCATATCACACTAGTGCAAAGATCCTATAAACCACTGCAACATTTATGGCCATAAAAAGGAGAAGTGTTGGAAGTTGCATCCAAAGCTAAACTTGAAGAACAAGAAGAAGGATAATAATAAGAAGAATATCATGGACGTGTATTTGAGCAACCAAGTTGAAAGCAACTCGGACATGGATGAGAATATCGTCTGTATGTCAATGCAGAAGGAGGTGAATCTCAGTAGCCTTCAACAACAGGAAGAGAAAGAAATGAACAAACTCTTCCATATAAAGATACAAGTCAAGAGGACAAAGATTGATTCTCTATTTGACTCAGGATTGTAGGAGAATCTCTTTTGAGCAGAGTTGTTCAAGAAGTTGGGGCTAGAAGTTCGTTATCATCCAAACCCATATCCATTGGGATGGGTAAATAAGGATGCAGAGATGAAGGTAACAAAACAATGCAAAATTAGATTTTCTACCGGTGATGATTTAATTGATGAATTAGATCTATATGTGGTTCCCCTTGATGTATGTGGAGTCATGTTTGGGACTCCATACATGTACATGCATGAAGCAATATTCATTAGGATAGCCAACCAATATCGGCTCGTCAAGGATGGAAAATCGTTCATCATTATTGCGCATAAAGGCAAGTCGAAAATTTCACTTGTAAGTGCCAACCAAGCCAAGAAATTGATTAGTTCCAACAAGAAATATGTTTTATTATTTTTAAGAGAAATCCAGTCTAAAGAGGAGTCAATAAGAGGCAAGGCATCCCTAGAGGGGTGTACTAAGAAAAAAAAACAACAATTAGAGGAGTTGTTGCAGACATACAAGGATGTGTTCCGAGATCCTAAAGGGTTACCACCTAAGAGAGAAGTGGTGCATGAGATCCAACTATTTCCAGAATCTCCGTTGCAAAATATTCGGCTATACAGGAAGTCTTTTATAGAAGCAAGTGAGGTGAAGAAATAGTTGTAGAAGCTATTGGAACATGGTGTCATTCGACCGAGTACATCACCATGTGGGTCACCCATCATCATTGTGCCAAAGAAGGATGAGACTGGTGGATGTGTATCTAGATTAGAGGGCATTGAATAAAATCATACTCAAGAACATATACCCCTTACCTAAGATAGACGATCTGTTAGATCAATTGCATCAAGAAAAGTACTTCACCAGGATGGACTTGAAGTTTGGATATCACCAGGTTTTAGTCAAAGAGGAAGATACATGGAATACCACCTTCAAAACCAGGAAAGGTTTGTATGAGTGGTCAGTTATGCCATTTGGTCTATGTGATTCACCGAATAAATTTATGAGATTAATGAATGATGTACTACACCCTTTTATAGATTCATTTGTTATTTCTATTTGGATGATACACTGGTATATAGTGCTACCTAGGAGAGCATATTTCACATTTTATGTAGGTGTTGGAAACATTGAAGAAGCACGAACTGCTAGCAAATCTCAAGAAGTGCGAGTTTGTGCAACAATATTTGGTGGATTTGGGGTATGTGATTAGTGGAGGAGATCTAAAGATAGATCCTTCCAAGATGGAGGCCATCATGAAATGTTTGTTTCCTACTAATGCTTTTGAGGTCAGGAGTTTCATTGGGGGAACACAGTACCTGAGGAAATTAAAAACCTCGTTTTCAGTGGTAGCAACACTGCTCCATGCCATAATAGTAAGTGGAAAGAGTTTTCGGTGGGGAAAAGGTCAGAAAAAGGCTTTCAAGGAGCTAAAGAAGAAGATCAGTCAAGCACCATTTCTGGAATTACTAAACTTGTAGCGACCCTTTGAAGTAGAGGCGGGTGCAAGTGGGTATGCTATGGGAGCTATCTTGATGCAAGGAACAAGGCCCATTTTCTACCATTCTGAAGTATTTCATGGGAAAATTCTTAACTAGCCTACCTATGAAAAGTAGCTTTATTCCATGATGCAAGATGTGAAGAAGTGGAAGCACTATGTGATGGGAAGGAGATAGTAATCCACTCAGATCACAAGCCGTTATAGTACTTGTAGGCCCAAAGTAAGCTACAACAAGCTAGGCATTACTAGTGGATGTGGTTTTCACAGTAGTTTCAATTGGTTATCAAGTATAAGAAGGGAAGCACAAACAAGTAGGCCGAAATACTTTCAAGGCCACCCACATCAAAAATCACAGATTTGGGGACTCTTATGCACATGGATCCATTCACCCATGACACATACAAAGAGGCATATTCAAAATATGAGTAATTCAAGGAGGTGTATCATTAGTTGCATATTCAGAGTCATGTGCACGATGGCGACAACACCGTTGACTACCATCTCCAGGACGGGTTACTCTACAGGTTGGATTAGATTTGTTCCTAAATATGAGCGATTGCAACTAATTAGAGAGGCTCACACCTCCAAGGTTGCAGGGCACTTTGGTGTAGGGAAGACCGTGCCTAACTTTCAAAGGTATGTGTATTGGCCCAAGATTCAAGAGCAGGTAGCTAGGTTCATAAGAGGATGCATTCTTTGTTGTACCAACAAGCTGAGCAACATGAAATAGGTTCTATATCATCCCTTACCTATACCTACTCGTCCTTGGTGTTAGTGTCAATAAGTTCTACCTGTCACCAGTGATCAAATGTTCTCTTTCAAAGTTGTTGTTAGGGTGTCAATTCAAATTTTTATGGTTTTAGTAGGTCTTCAAATAAAAATTTGGCCACTGGCTAGTGGTGTCTAGGACTATTAGTGGTCCTTCCAAAAAAATTCACCTTCTGGTCATTACCATCTCTCAGTTGGATGAGTCATGATCATTTCAAGGTCTCCATATTCATTTTAGTCATTCCATCATGGTCTTCATCCATCTCGGTTTCTTCATTAGGTCATTAGGGTTCCAGTCATCAAAATCAATCATTTCATGCATAAATTTGGCAAATGAAGGAGTAGTAATAGGGAAATTGCTCAATAAATTTTGTTTCAAGTGTAATTTTTATTAAACATGATGTAATTAGTTCTAAAAGTTCCAAAGTTGCATAGAAAGTTCCAAAGCTACATAGTGTTCAAAGCAAAAGTGAAAAACATGTAGTGGGCCATCCCACTACTATGAAGAAAATTGACTACCACAAGATATAAAAGACCATTTCAACTCATTCATATCATTCACCTCATTGATAAAGAGCTATAATTCACCAAAAAGCACTTCCTCAACAATTTCAGGGTCAAAAGACACTCCAAAAATTGATGCCAAGTGTTAGTGTCAATATTTGCATCCTGCCATCAGTTATCAAAATCCTCTTTTCATATCATTTTAGGAGTCCCACTCATAATTTTTTTTATCATTCCACTAGGTCATACAAAAAATTTAGTCACTGATGGTAGCCCTAGTCCAAAAAAATCACTCTTCCACAAATTTCATTACTTGTTGGCATATCTTCACACCTTGCTGACTATACATCATCCATAAAATCAATATCAGTCACGTCATCTTGAAATTTGGTCCTTCAATGTATCATTAGGTCTTTTAGTGTTTTTCAAGGTTTCATTAGGTCATTATGGTTTTCATGGTCCAATAAAACTCCATTCCATTGCATAAGGCCAATAGGTGAAAGGGTGATCCAATAAACTTCTCTTCGCCATGTGAAGATGACTTGTAAAGAAAAGTTCTTGTTTCAACATGTAATTTTTATATTTCCATTATGTAATTTTATGTCATTTAAATGTAATAATTTCATCATCCCAAGCTGCTAAATCAGTGTTCCAAACATGCCAAAGCACCAAAAAGACAAATTCAAAGAGTTCTCAAATACCATCAAAAGATCAATTTGTCAAAGGAAATAGTCAAGTGAAAGGGTAAAGTTTCAAAGCGTTAGGTGAATGCCAAAGGGAGTTGCCTTTTCCCAAGGGTGCCCAAATCATCATTGCAGAAGGTTGCTTCAACAATTTCAGTTTCCATCAGCCAAATTAGTCAAAGTTCCAAAATTCATCAATGTTCCAAAACACTTCCCATCACTCCTATCCTTCAAAATCATCATTTTCCACAAGCACTAAACCCTAATTTCCTCTCCCACTGAGCTAGGGTTTTCTATGGAATCAGAGACATCTGAGTAGAGGAGGCATAAGGTAGGTCATATCAGCAAGTATGAGACCATTCCAACTCATAAACATCATTTCTCCATCATTTTTCAAGAAGTCATTCCAAGGGACAAATCATTTGCCACACATAGGGCCAATTTTTCTTCAAACTATGTTTCTGACCAAATGGTGATGAATTTTACAAAACTGAAAGAGGTTTTGTCCATCATAGGTCAAGGAAGACAAACCTCCTTCAGTTTTTACACAAGTGTCATGGCTTTGGAGAAATTTTAAAAATCCATCTGCTACAAGTGAGTTGCTGCACTGATGGAGTAACCTTTGGAAAATCAAATTTTTCTCCCTGATGGATTATCCAAATGACTTGCTTGATAATTCTAATGATAACTAGACAGAGATATCTTTCCAATGAGCTATCATGAGCTCAATTTGGAGTTGAGAAAGGCTTCAAAAAGCTTCTTGCGAACGTACACTTCATTTTTGCACCCCCATTCTACACTTTTTGACAATTCTTGGGAGAATTGATTTTTGGGGGGCTCTACTTGATTATTTTCAATTCTTGATAGGTCCATAGTGTATCCAAGAGATATATATTTCCAATGAGCTATCATGAGCTCAATTTGGACACCGTGAAGGCCTCCTAAAGTGGCCTGCAAGTTGGTGCTGCTCACTTGGAAAGAGGTGCTGCACACGTGGCAGAGAGGTGCTGCGCATCGAGCAGTCTTGGGAGAATCACTTTTTGGGAGGTCAAATAAAGTAAACTCTAAAAACCAAGCATATATTTGGAAATTATACTAGATAATCCTTCCAATGAGCTATATTGAGCTCATTTTGGACATCAAAAACCCCCTTAAAAGTTATCTTGAAGTTGGCGATGCACATAGGATAGTGGCGCTATGCATAGGACAAATTTTATGAGATTGCTGATATTTTCCAATTTTCTCAGTTCTTCCAATTTGACCATGGTCAATGGGATTTTTATCAATGTAAATCATGAATGTAAAAGTAAATATGATGTGGTTGACTTACCTAGGGTAAATACATTAGATGAAAAGTTTTATGACATGTAATGAATCAGTTTGCAAAAAGTGAGGGATGAGTCAGTTTGACCTCCCTACACTCTAGGTATTCAACTCAGTTTTTGGTGGAACTGCTCCTCTCATGGATTCGACCCTTGAGGTTGGGAGAGGTTGTTTGAGGTCTATATCTTGTACTTTTTGACCAATTTTTATAGGTTGGAAATTGTTGGATGTTAAGGCATTGATCAGAGACTCTATTGTAATCATTTTGGTAGGAACTTAATGAGGAGGTTGCAACTATTTCTTTGGGATACCTGTGGTATGAGAATTTAGCATTGTTTTTCTTATGTCTCATTATGTATGAATGTTTTGTTTCATGATCCATTTCATTTCTATGATATGATGGTTTTTAAGTTGATGAACAAAATACATCTCTCATGCTCTGTTTTGGAAAAACCTTCATAGTTTGTCCATCTTCTTCAGTTTAGGAAGAATTCAAGCCTTGCCTTGATCTTTCTAGCACCTCACTTGTCTGATCCATCTCACCCTTAAACCCTAAGTGTTAGGTTTTATACCTACCTTTCCCCATTGAATCTTGGAAACCCTAATCCTATTTGCCTTGACCTAGCCTCTTTGACCTAATTCACCTCATCCAACAACCCAATTCAACCAAATAAAAATCAAAACCCCTGTACTTATACCTAGCCCAAAACCCTAATTCATCCAGCCCTCTTGGCTATGACATTTTGGAGAGAGCCCTCTCTGGTTTGGTAGGGATAGATACCAAGCTAAAAGATTGGTCTGTGGTTATCTCTGTTGGGATTTCTTCTTCAACCTTAGAGATTTGGCAGAGTGATAACACCAAGCAGTCACGTTGCGTTTTCAAACCTCCACCCTGTGTTTTCCTCTACACGTTGTGTTTTCACTCTAGAGGCATCAAACCAGTTTTAAGTTTTCAAGGGTTCTCAAAGGCCATCCAAGTGCCCATCATCATTCTACAAGTAATTTGCAAGTCCTTGACCCCTTCTATAGCTCAGTTTTCTTGTTTCTGTAGTGAAAACCCTCCATTTGTCCCCACGCTGTGTTTTGGTGGGTGAACCTTATTTTCAAGTTTGAAGGTAAACACACGTATCCCATAGAAATTTTACCCTCCCTCACACTCAAAAGCAACTCCCATAGCCTTCACACCCCCTCACTCTCATTTCCTAAGCTCCAAACCCTAAACCCTAGACTAATGTTGTGTTTTTTGGAAGTTTTCTTAGCAAGGATAGTGTTAAAAATTCCCTAGCCTAATTCCCATAACCATTTCATCCCATTCCACTTCCTATAGTTCCCTAAGACCCCTATCCACTTCCCTAAATTTTCCTACTCCCATTTCCTTTCTTTAACCCCTTCAAACTATCCCCTCACTCACTTCCCCCGTTTTTTCCCACTAGGGGTTTCCCCTTGCAAACTATCAACATGGAGGACAAGAAGCCCTATAACAAAGGAGGCCACATGTCTAGGTATGATCCACTCAACATAAATTAAATAACGTCTTCCTCACTTGCCAAACACTGCTTTCAAAATGTTGGGTGCATGAAGTTTTGTGAGCAAATTGAAAGTGTCAAATACCATGCCAAGCTCACTAGTTTGTTTGCCACTCACTTTAAAGGAGATAAAGTCACAATTTTAGGGGTCAAATTCACAATCACAACTGAAGCCATAGATATAGCAACAAGGATACCAAACAATGGTGAAAAGTGGTTCAAAAACCTAGATTTGGATATGCAAAATCACAGACCTAACATCAAAGCTCATTACAAAGATGGCATCAAGAAATTTTTTCCTTTTGATTAGCTTCTTGATAGGTTTGCTCTGTTGATGAGGGTCATTATGAAGTACTTTACATGAGAGGGTAGATTTACTAGATTTTACAAGTATCATGTCAGATTGCTCATGCACTTCACATGGATAAAACCTATTAACCTATCTTATTATCTCCATAAGAGCTTGGCTAAGATGGCAGGGAAGGTGCAACATAGACAAAGTAATCATCAAGCCAGTCTCTTTCACCATGCCCTCATCAAAATTATTGTCTTGCACCAGCCTGAGGAGAAGAACATTACTTGGGAGACATTCATTCAATCTCATGACTTTTTTCCTTCTACTAGTCAAACTACTAGCCAAGGTATATCATCAGCTACACCATCAACATCATCCAGAAAAATGAAGATTGGTTCATCTAGTAGAGTTTCATTGAAGAAGCCATTGAGGGCTGAGGTGACCAAAACCTATCAGAGAGGCAGGAGGCTTGTGTTTCCTCCAAAAATTGTAGAAGGGGCCAAGCCTACATCAACATCACAGAGATCACCAACACATCATGAGCCACTTTTGCAAGATGAAAGACCATCCCATCTTGACATTGGCATAGCAGATTTGGAGATGGATGAAGAGCACAAATCCACAAAACAGGTAATTATGGAGAAAAATGATAATATTAGAGAGCTTAAGGATAGCTTTTTTAGGGCCAACTTCATGATTTCATTCCTTGAGTAGGAAAACATGCAATTGAAGGTAAAGCAACTACTTTTGAATAGACATAAGTTTGATGCTAGCAAGGAAGATGTAAAGGAGTAGTTGATACTGATGACTTCGATGAGCATGAAGAGCATATGACAAGGACAAGGGGCCTCGAAAGAGCATTAGAGTTAGAAAGACAAAAATCCCCTCCTGGCGAACAACTAATTGTTGATGAGAGAATTTCCATGGAGATCAATGAAAATAGGGAATATTGGCTAGATAAGGTCAAATTTCACTTAGAAAAGCTCCTTAAGAAGGCCAATAGAGATAACAAATTTCAAAGACTCATGGCTGCTCATTACTATACAAGAAATCAAGTCTCCAAGATCAAGGTCAAACATTTGAAGGAAAAACTCAATAAAACCCTAATCAAGCAAAAAGAGAGGGGGAAGTTGGATCTACTTGTTGATGCTTCCCTCATTGCTTGACATACCATATCAGGTCTTCATGGAGCAAGCCTGGACCGATTTTGAGGAAGTTTGAAGAAATTTTGGTGAAAAGTTAAAATTTGAGAATTTTGACAACTTTGTGAAATAATCACACTATCAATGACGTAGCATGGCCCACCCTGCATTTTTGATGGAGGCCTACAAATGACATAAGGTATGAATTAATGGATTCCTCTTGACATCTACGTTCATCCTAGCAAATTGGAGCTCCACTTCAGCTCCTTCTGGCAGGTCAAAAAGTAAAAAAACCACCAAAAAAGGACCTTTCTGCATCCTTTTTGAAGAGCACATTGTGTTTTCAGAGTTTCTATGGGAGAACGAATTTTTTAGGGGTTAAATTTAGTCAATTTCAGTGCTTGAAGACTCCATCATGTAGCCAGTTAGAAGATCTATCTCCAACAATTTTCAGATCAACATTTGGACTCCGAGAAGGCCTCCAAAACTCAATTTTCCCTCACACGCTGTGTTTTCTCCTGGCATGCTACGTTTTCAGCAGAATTCGCTGCGTTTTCTCCTGAAAGTCATTTTTTGCAGTGGACTTGGTCCAGTTTCACTTTTACTCATGTAATTTGTCAATCGTGATGATGTAATGATGTTTTTAGATGTAATTAAGATGGCTAAAGGTAAATATGAGGTAGATACATGCTTGTAAAGGTCATTAATGGTCAAGATAATTGGTTTTTCTATCTTAGGGATTGTCTTGTTCACCTCCCTAGTCTTTAGGTTTTAGGTGAGAGGATCAAGTGATAAGTTTCTTCACTGCTCATTACAAATATGGCACCAAGAAAGTTTTTCCTTTTGATTAGCTTCTTGACAGCTTTTCTCCGTTGATGAGGGTCATTATGAAGTACTTTACATGAGAGGGTAGATTTACTAGATTGTACAATTATCATGTCAGATTGCTCATGCACTTCACATGGATAAAACCTATTAACCTATCCTATTATCTCCATAAGAGCTTGGCTAAGATGGCAGGGAAGGCGCAACATAGACAAAGTAATCATCAAGCCAGTCTCTTTCACCATGCCCTCATCAAAATTATTGTCTTGCACCAGCTTGAGGAGAAGAACATCAGTTGGGAGACATTCATTCAGTCTCATGACTTTTTTCCTTCTACTAGCCAAACAACCAGCCAAGGTATATCATCAGCTACACCATCAGCACCATATAGACAAATGAAGATTGGTTCATCTAGCAGAGTTTCATTGAAGAAGCCCTTTAGGGCTGAGGTGACCAAAACCTATCAGAGAGGTAGGAAGCTTGTGTTTGATCCAAAAAATGTAGAAGGGGCCAAGCCTACATCAACAACAAAGAGATCACCAACACATCATGATCCACTTTTTCAAGATGAAATACCATCCCATCTTGACATTGACATGGCAGATTTGGAGATGGATGAAGATCACAAATCCACAAAACAGGTAATTATGGAGAAAAATGCTTAGATTAGTGAGCTTAAGGATAAAATTTCTAAGGCCAACTTCATGATTTCATTCCTTGAGTAGGAAAACATGCAATTGAAGTAAACCAACTACTTTTGAATAGACATAAGCTTGATGCTAGAAAGGAAGATGTAAAGGGAAAAGCAGTAGTTGATATTGATGACTCCGATGAGCATGAAGCCTGCATATGACAAGGAAGAGACCAAGGACAAGGGGCCTCAAAAGAGCATTAGAGTTAGAAATACAAAAATCCCCTCGTGACGAGCAACTAACTGTTGATGAGAGAATTGCCATGGAGATTAATGAAAATAGGGAATATTGGCTAGATAAGGTCAATTGTCACTTAGAAAATCTCCTTAAAAAGGCCAATAGAGATAAAAAATTTCAAAGACACATGGCTTCTCATTACTATACAAGAAATCAAGTCTCCAAGATCAAGTTCAAATAGTTGAAAGAAAAACTCAATGAAACCCTAATCAAGCAAAAAGAGAAGGGGAAGTTGGATCTACTTGCTGACGCTTCCCTCATTGCTTGACATACCATATCAGGTCTTCACGGAGCAAGCCTGGACCAATTTTGAGGATTTTGAAAAAAATTTGGTGAAAAGTCAAAATTTGAGAATTTTGACAATTTTGTGAAACAATCACACTATTAAAGACACAGCATGGCCCACACTGCGTTTTTTATGGAGGCCTCCAAATGAAATAAGGTCTGCATCAATGGATTCCTCTTGACCTCTAATTTCATCCTAGAAAACCAGAGCTCCACTTCAACCCCTTCTGGCAAGTCAAAAAGTAAAAAAAACCATCAAAAAATGACCTTTCTGCATCCTTTTTGAAGATCACACTGCGTTTTCAGAGTTTATGTGGGAGAATGAATTTTTGAGGGGTTAAATTCAATTAATTTCAGTGCTTGAAGACTCCATCATGTAGCCAACTGGAAGATATATCTCCAACAATTTTCAGATCAACATTTGGACTCCGGGAAGGCCTCCAAAACTCAGTTTTCCCTTACACGCTACATTTTCTCTTGGCACGCTGCATTTTCAGCAGAATTCGCCACGTTTTCTCCTGAAATTCATTTTTTGCAGTGGACTTGGTCCAGTTTCACTTTTACTCATGTAATTTGTCAATCATGATGATGTAATGATGTTTTTAGATGTAATTAAGATGGCTAAAGGTAAATATGAGGTAGATACATGCTTGTAAAGGTCATTAATGATCAAAAGAATTGGTTTTTCTATATTAGGGAGTGCCTTGTTCACCTCCCTAGTCTTTAGGTTTTAGGTGAGAGGATCAAGTGATAAGTTCCTTCACTCAAGGATTTGACCCCTGAGAGAGGGGAAATGATATTTTGTCTATATGTATGCTTTTCTCAGTCATTTGACGGGTTGGACATCAGAGTTTTGAGACCATTGTAGCTTGTGCTTCAACTTTTATTCAAAAATTCAGAGGAACAATTGCAACTATTATCTAGGAATTCATGTGCAGTGAGTTTTTTCTTTCCATGCTTTCCTTTCCTCAGTGATCTTCCTAAAATTTTGATAAGAAGAATTCTTTCGTGGCTCTGTTTTGTTTAGGAAAATCATTTCATGTTTATTTCCTTTAGTTTTAATGAATTCATGAAATGCATGCTCATTAAGATCCTCTCCACTCTTTCAAACCCTACACTACACCAACAAAACCCTAAGCCCATCACTAAAGCATTTCTACCTTGCTCCTTTATATATTTGCAGCTATAACCCTTTGATACACTTGACCTAGCTACCTGGTTTTCTTCCTTGATCTAGCATAAAATCTATCAAACTTTCAAAACCCTAGAGTTGATCTAACTAGCCTAAAATCTACTCTTCATCCAGTCAAATCCTTTGGCAGTGATCTCATAGAGAGAGCCCTCTCTGGTTTGGTGGGGCTAGCTACCAAATTGAAAGCTTGGTTTGAAGTTACCTCCGTCGACATCCATTCATCAACCTTGGGACATTGTGGATGCTAACATTTCTGGCGTTGTTTCCAGGGAACGAAGTGACATATATTCCTTGGGTGTACCATACTTCTTCATATAATTCTAAGCACGTGGGTGATAGGCTCTAGATTTCGTGAAGGTTGATTCAAGTTGCAGAAGCAAGTATACACTTGCTCCGAAAATACACACACGATCGAATCTTGATCCACATCTAGATTATCCCATTGAATATTTGGAGAAACTCATTAGAAAACAGAGACCTCAACATTCTGAGATTCAATCAAGTTCATCCAATTTGGTAAGGTCTACATCTTTGCCTACCGAGTTGTTTTCCCTAGAAGATATTCCTTTCAATCTGAAATTTGAATTACCTCTGTTTAGATCAAAATCAGAAACATCCTTGTCTGAAATTGTGTTTGATACATTAAGGTTATCTGAAGTCACATCATTATCTGAAGTTGTATTTTATTCTCTAAAGCTTGAAAATAGTATATCGTCCATAGAATCCAATTCAAAGTCAGATTTTGTAGGAAGGTTTGGAATCAGTTCAATAAACTTCAAAAATTAGCAAACCATCTCCAATATACCTCTGAGAAGGCCTGCATACAGTATCAACATGAGCTTTTGTCCGTTGATGTTCTTTCAGCCTCATTCAACCATATCGTTGCTTCTACAAGATCTATTTCCTTTCCTACACAAACACCTTCAATACAACACTTCGTGTTGTACCTACAAATTTTCCTCCTAGAACAACCAATGCCATGTCCTTTTTGTGCTTCTTTAGCTGATTTTCATCTGTGGTAACCGCCACCATATTATCAATGTATGCCTTCAGACCAAATTCATCTAGAAGGAAGGAAATCCTTGCCTTCCATATGACATAGTTGGAAGCATCATCCAACCTCATGTCCTGATATCTAGAAAATATCAAAAACTCCCTCTTCCCCTGTTCTCTACTACTGATTTGCTACTCACACTCCCTCTCGGAATGCATGGCTTTGCTAGCTGCTACTGTCGATCTGCAACTGGACTGAGAGAATTTTTTTCTTTGTGTGTGCTCTTCTTCCACCCGACGCATGTTCTTCTCTAGCAAATGTTGCATAAACCCTTTTCTTCCAGCTAGATATCTGTCCAATGAAAAAATATTGAGTTTCTCCCTCTGCCTTTGGAGCTACTCAATCTAGAAAACTCGAATTTTTCTGCCTCTTAGAAAAATCGAATTTCCTCAAGAAACTCGACCTCTTGGAAAAGTGACTGTGCTGCCGCTGGGAGTTTCGGCCTGCTGCCCACATAGAGCAACAACTGGAAATCCTCTTGTAAAGAATGGAAATTATTCTCCTAATTGTTAATTTTATTTAACAATTTATCCGTTGTTTTCTATGGAAAATACTGAATAACTCACACTGCAATCTACACAAATAAAACTGTGAAAGAATAAATTCTGGAAGAAATGATAACATACACACATAAAATTAGCACAATTATTTTGGACGAAAGTCCCCGGGAAAAACCCAATGCGGGAAAACCGATGCAACAATTGAGGGTTTTATTATTATGTAGCAATGAGAAAATTTGAGTACAACTAGATGCCGAAATATTTGCAATCCTACAGAGAAAAATACTGGCGGAAATCTAGTGAGGAATTTTCCTCACCCCGCAGGAAATCTCCATGCATGGCTTGCCTTTAGAAATATGGCCATTTTCCCCTCTGTGTCAACCTATGCGTTCCTCTGCCTAGATGTGTGGACATCCAGCCTCAAAATAATATATGATGAAGTCGTTTTTCCTTTTGCTAACTAGAAATATGCTTCTACGACACTCTGTGACTCATTCCCGACCTCTGGAACTGAAAACGTCTCTCTTCCACAACAAATCAATTTTACCTCTAGAGACTACTTTGTTGCCCCAACGTCAGCTTCTCTGTGGCTCTTTTTCCTCTCTACAAATGCACTCGCTGGATCTGGAATTCCTCCTCAAACCTCAGTGTCTCTTCCCCTCTCTCACTGCTTCGATCTCTGACTCTCTCTTTGGCAAGTGACTGCTGCTACTCTAGAAATCGATCTACCAAGAAACCAAACTCTTCAATTGTGTTCACCATCACCACATCGACCTCCTCTTATAATCCTCTGTTGGAGTACCAACGACCAAGATTAAAACTTAATCGATGGTTAGGATCATCTTGGAGTCATTCTGTGTGAATTTCTAGACGATTCTCGCCTTATCTCAATTAATATTGATTAATTAACCATATTCCCTAAGTTTAAACTTAGGAAATATTTAAAAATCGGATAATAATCTAATTGAGACACTTCTAGGAAAATTTCCAGAAACGATTTCTGGGTTTTGGAGAACTCATGTATTCTATCCTCTCCACAAAATTTTGTGGCTAGAACACATCTTATGCTACAAAAAATAACATTCTTTCCCCCCTCCCCCTAACTAGGACCTTTTGATGCTAGGGCCATATTTTCCTCTTCCTTATCACTATTCACACCCTTATTGTTGCTTTCATTGTTGGTGCTCTTTACTAGAGTTCACCTCAACTCATCCTGTTGTAGGTTGGCCCACATCCTATCCCATCCAGGCAAAGTGTCTCTACTGAAGATGCTTTGGACAAACACTTGTCATTCCTTTGAGATAATGTTCAGTGCCATCAATACAAACTTTATGGGTTGGGATGCCTCCCCAACTACTGATAGATGGTCTTGGACCTCCTGAATCCTAGTGAGGAAGGGATCTATACCTTCACCCTTGTGCATCCTTATGCTTCTCAAATTCTAATGGAGAAGCATCATTTGTTCGGAATAAATCTTCTATAACGTGGAGAGATAATCCCACATCTCCTTGGAAATACCTTTGCCAACTACATGTGAGACTATATGATCTCGAACTCCATCCAAGATCATTCACTTTGCCTTCACCATTTATTTTTTGTACTCCTTCAGTTCATCTGCACCCTGGGGTACTGCTACCACATTATCTGCATAGCTCTTCAAACCATGCTCATCAAGGATAAAGGACATTATGTCATTCCAAATGACATAGTTTTAGGAACTGTCCAATCTATCTTGATCTCTTAGCCCAACTATGGCCATCTCGATTTTGGTCTAAAACTTTATCTTTCCCTCTACTTGGATGTTGGATTCGCTGCTCGCACTCCCTTCTGGAGCGAGAAGACCTGCTCACAACTACTACCAATATGCAACTGGAAAAATTAGATCTCTAATACTTGAGAACCCTGGAGAAATTTTTTCCCTCTGTATATGTTTTTTCTCTTCTACCTGACACATATTTTTCTCTAGAAAACTACTACAAAACCCTCTGCGCCCAAACAAGGAATGTGCTCAATGAAAATCTGAGTTGTTTTTGCTCCCTATTCTTGTTGGAATCACTAAACTGGCAAGCTGAATTTTTCTTCAATTCCTGCACTGAAAAAATGAATTTCCCCAAGCAATTCGATCTTCTTAGCTTAAGAATTGCACAACCCTTGAAAATTTGCGCCCTTCTGCTCCCTTAAAACAGTTAAAATATCTTCTTCCTCCTCTGAGCTTCCCATATGTCAAACTCACTCTGATACCATGTGAAAATTTCAAGTATGAAATCCTATTGCAACAACTGGAATTAATTATTCTAATTTTTAATTAATTTAACAATTTATTTGCTACAGAAAATATCAAATAAATCACACTGCAACCTTCACAGATAAAACTACGGAAAATAATAGCGCTGGAAACTACAAAATACTAGCACACACATAAAATTGACAGTTATTTTTGGACAAATGTCCTCGAAAAAACCCAACATGGGAAAATCGATGCAGTAGCTAAGGGTTTTTATTATTATGCAGCGGTGAGAAATTTTGAGTACAACTGGATGTCGAAATCAAGGGATCCTATAGAGAAAAATGACGACAAAAATCTAGTGAGGAATTTTCCTCACCCCACAAGCAAATCCAAGCTCTGAATGCAGCTCCAAGTGAACTGTCCAAACTGCTTCTATGCAGGCCTGCATCACCCTAACGTAGTCCCTCCCACGCTCATCCTGAATCAGCTTCGCCTCAAGTTTTCTAGTCTATCATTGACTGGGAACATGTATCTCTTGGCCTCTGGAATGGATTTCCAACCTTTGCAACTAAAACTCGGTCTGTCCCCAGCAAAATCGAATATGCTCTTAAAGGCTTCTATGCAGCCCTTGCGCAGTCTCTCTGTGGCTATCTTTGCCTGTCTGTGATGCACTCATCGGATATGGAAA
This sequence comes from Pinus albicaulis, assembly GCA_034641835.2. NCBI lineage: Eukaryota > Viridiplantae > Streptophyta > Pinopsida > Pinales > Pinaceae > Pinus > Pinus albicaulis. The sequence continues at coordinate 102 of JAXQQM020085571.1, read as the reverse complement.
ATCTTCCTCTGACCTCATTGTCCCTACCCCTATCTGTCTTTACTTCCCTTATGAAGCTTGAAGTCTTCTAGCATCTGCCTCTAGAAAATCGAACTCTCCAAG
>JAXQQM020060261.1:0-43649 GCA_034641835.2 Pinus albicaulis | reverse complement strand
GACTATGTCTATTTTTAGACATACGGAGCATAATTTGGGAATTCTACTTGGAGATTCTTGATGGATGCGACATGTCGGTAAAAATAGATGAGACCCTATTTTTTTAGGACCCAGACTATTTTTAGACTGATCTCCTAAAAATATGGAAGTCAAATATTATTTACCCTTAATAATATTTTGACTATAAACAGCAGTTTACTCTCTTGGCGCACTTCAGTTTGAGTCATGGAGGTGGCTCATGTAACTGACACAAGGAATCACGTGGTTCCTAGGGTTTGATGGCATCTTGCATGGTTGGCTTCAGTTAGACTTCAGTGGCAGGAGTTTTGGAGGAGTTAACGGGACAAGTAGTGGAGTTGTGTTCTGCTTGTTTTAGTTGAACTAGTTGGGATTAGTTAACTAACTAATCAACTAGATATGAGTGGAGTAAATTAAATAATATTTAATTTACTAAATATTAACTCATTAGTCAACTCAAGAACACTTCAGTTCACTACAGTGCATGATCAGTTCAGTGAAGACCAGTGAAAGAGATAGATGAAAGGGTAGAGTTAGCTATCAGCTGTAACTATACTGTTGCTATTTGCAACACATAGATAGGTGGAGTAAGCTATGAGTATTGCAAAGTTTAGGCTGGTGGTTTATCTATATAAGGAGGCCATCACCTAGCATTAAAATACGCAATCAAGGTTGGCTATCAAGTGGGTAAGGATTGGAGCAAGTGATTTGCTAGATCTAGCTTGATAGTGTGTAGCATGGGAGGTAGTGCATGAGAGCTTGTAAAGAGTTTTTGTACTATGATTGTTACATGATTTCTCCATTATAATATACACAATAGCTGGGGGTTTTCAGCTATAGGCTTTTCCCATACATACTGAGTTAATGTGTGATTGATTTGATGTGCGATTGCTTCTATATTATTTCCGCATGTGACAATTAATTGTAGAAGAGGGTTATGTGTTATGCATGCAATTCAAAATTGATGTATGATCGGGTTAATCTTCATTGAATAAGTGATTTATTAAGCTAATTTCTGCGCTACATCCATCTAATGAATGCGCTAGCCCATCTGTGCTGAGAGTGAAAAATGGATCTTATGGAAGAGTACCTTGCGACAGGCGCAAAAGTCTCATCATAATCTATCCCCTCGATCTGTGAGAAACCTCGGGCTACAAATCTGGCCTTGTATTTCTTCACACTCCCATCAGTGGCTTGCTTTACCTTGTATATCCATCTGTAACCTACCACTAATTTGTCAAACAATCTTGGGACTATCTCCCACGCACTATTCTTGACAATGGAGTCATACTCACCCACCATTGCATCAACCCAAGTAGGCTACTGCACTACTTCCTGAAAGGAAGATGGTTCAGTCACAATACATTTTCTCATAAGAGCCATCTATCTAGTAAATCAGTTAGGAAACTATCTTTTTCTATGCTGTGAAGTAGGGGCTCCTACATTCTATGCAGTATCAAGTCTCAGCCTATCAGCTTCCATGGTGCACCTTCTACCATTTCTGATGGATGTCTCTGCATGAGTGATTTCCTCTGCTCCATGAACCTCCTCATATGGCTGGTCCACATATTGAGACTCATCCTTGGGAACCAGCAGTTCCTTCTCTGCATGCAAGTCCATCTCCCTCTCAAGGGACAACCGCATGGCTTTCCCCTCATCAAATTTTATATCCTGTCGCAAAAAAGTCATTATGTTGTTTGGAAAATACACACGATAATTATCAGGTGTTTCTATGTACCCCCAAAAAATCCCAACTTCAGCAGTCGGTTCCAGCTTCTTCCTAGCATCCTTGGTCACATGCACATAAACAGATGAGCCAAAAATCTTAATGTGTGAAACATCAGGTTTCTTACCAATGAAAGCCTCTTTAGGTGTACTCATGCCAATTACTCTATGAGGACAAAGGTTTTGCACATAAACCGTAGTGTTGCATGCTTCCGCCGACAAATGAATTGGTAGGACCTGATCATGCAACATCGCTTGTGCTGCGCCGAAGATTGTTCTATTCTTCCTCTACACGACGCCATAGTGCTATGGGTTATGAGGCACTATGAGCTCTCTTCGAATTCCTTCTTTGCTGCAGAAGTTCTTGAATTATTTAGAGATTTATTCTCCACCATTATCGCTCCTAAGAGCCTTCACTTGCTTCCCTGACTCTTTCTCCACCAATGCCTTAAAAGTCAAAGAAATTAGACAATGTTTGATCTTTCTTTTGCATGAAGAAGATCCAACATTTATGAGAAAATTCATCAATAAAGATTACATAGTACTTATGTTTTGCTGTTGAAGCAACCGAGAATGGTCCAAAAACGTTTTTGTGAACTCTCTCAAGAATCCCCGAAGCTTAGTTCTCCTTCTCATGAAAGGTGGACTTACATACTTCCCCATGGTGCAACCCTTGCACTGATCTAACTGAGTAAGTGTTCCCATTGGAAGTCCAATAGAAATTTTCTGCATGAATTTCAAGGCTCCATGATGAAGATGGCCTAATTTTCTGTGCCATAACTCGCCCTCATCTCGGCTCACCATTTTTTATGCCTTGCCCGTCATGGCGGCGCAACGATCTACCTCTAGCTTGTAGAGATTCTTAACTCGAATCCCTATCCTCTTGGCTTGACCCATTGTTTTATGTCATAGGAAACCTTTTCCATTACTAAAAACAACATCATAGCCTCTGTCCTCCAACATTGCGGTTGAGACCAAATTTTTCTTCAAACCTAGTACATGCATTACATATTTTAATTGAAATGGTTTACTTGACTCCCTCTGAAAGGTAATGGTACCAATCCCGGTAGTAATGTATCGTCCATCATTGCCCATTTCAATATGCATCTGGAGATCTTTCTCCTCTAAGTCACTAAAAAATTCCTTATCTCACGTCATGTGAATTGAAGCGCCACTATCCAAATACCACGCATATCCCAATGCACTAGACACCATGCATGCAATAAATGAGAAATAAAGCTCAAATTGTGAGGCAAGGGCCTCACCAGCTTTAGATCCAACAAACTTATTATTGTTCTTCTTTTTTGTACATTTAGTAGCAAAATGCCCATGTTCGTGATAGTGAAAACACTTCACCTTGGACATGTCTTGCTTCTTGCCTTTGGACTCAGATTTTGAATGGAATTTCTTCCCGTTCCCTTTCCTCACCTTGGAAAACAAAGCAAAATCCTATTCATCCTGTTTCTTAGATGAAGATCCATCTCTAGTGTTCTGTGTGAACTCCTCCCGCACCAAATCTGACCATAGTCGTTCCCAATCTGGAAATTTTTCCCTTACGTTGACAGAGTCTTGATAACTGTGCCAACTCTTAGGAATTCCTAGGAGATCCAAGCTCACCAAATCATCATCAACGACTGTTATTATCACACTCCCTAGTTCATCCTGACATTGGACAAAGTTCGTGAGATATTTTGGAATGGTGTTGCCATTTTCCATCTTGATCTTCCTGAGTTTATCCCTTAGCGCCAATTTCCTATGGTCGCTGCTGCTTTGGAATAGATCCATCAAAGCCTTCCACATAGAATATGGTGTGGATTTCCCATGGAGGCTTGAGAAAATGTGGTCTCATACTCCATCCAACAAGATCCTCCTCGCCTTTGCCACTTTCTTTTGCCATGCATCAAGATTGGAAGCATCTGCAACATCTGTCTTAAAAACATCTTTGTCAATGAATTCCTTCAAGCCATTGTATTCAAGTACTGAAGCCATCATGTCCTTCCAAGAAATGTAGTTCGAGCTGCCCTCGAGTGCATACTCTAACCTCAAACCATTGAAATCCATTTCGATCTTGAATCAACTGTAGCACCAAGAAAGTATTTCTGCAAATTTGAATTCTATCCAGTCACAAACTCAGCTCCTGCTTCACTTCTGCAATTTCCTATGCTCTTGATACCATGTAGAAATTATACAACAAGCATGTATATCTTGGATTCACCCAATCTAAAAATGTGATAAAGTTAAATATTGAATCGCTTCTACAAATATTTTGTGGAATTAAAAAAGACAATCGCTAATCACATGAACAAGAAGAAAGATTAATCACACACAACATAGATAATTTCTCAGGGAAAGCTTATAGCTAAAAACCCCACTATCTTCTATTGTATATTAAGCATGGATCATGAAACAATTACATACAAGAATCTTCTCACAAGATCCCTCAGTACATCAACTAATTTCATCACACTGTCATATGAAAAACTGACCAACACATAACCAATTATCAACCTCCAGACAGCCTACCTTGCTTGCGCAATCCCTGATGGTAAATATCCCTAAAATATAGGAGTTATTGCCTGCCTTGACTGTGCAAGTATCATGGGAAATCCATAGGTGTTTTCTTTCTTGTGTGCAAGAAGATAAACCTACAACTGATAGTCAACCTCCCTTTCACCTGGAACTCAACTGGGTCTCCATTGGATCTGACATGCATGCAGCTAATAATTGTAAATCCTCAGTTGCATGTGAGATCACTGGTTGTGAATTAATTAATATTTAATTCATTGAATCTCTCATTAGCGTATCTTCAGATACAACTAGCACAACTGAGTTTAACTCACTTAACCAAGTTAAACTATTTACAACTTGCACCAACTCATGCACCACTGCACTTCAAACTCTGTTACAACTAGAATTACTCTGCATGTCCCACCAAATAACCTCTAACTCAAAATCCACTAGCTAACTGAATTTATCACTTTCAGTTAACTCATTCAAGTCCACATTGAGAATAGAATACAGTTTAATGTCCATCTAAATTAAGGGATAATAAAAATAGACATGCACCCAAAAATAGCATTGTGGGCCCCACCCTAGTGTAGGTGCTTAATTCATTAGGTGTGGGTGTTGAATCTTCTTGTTGAATCTCAAAAAAATCTTCAATATTGGGTCAAAAACAGTTTCCTAGTACAACAAGAAGAAAATATCAGTTCCGCTCAGATCGCCAGAAGAAAACTACACGACTGCTAGTTAAGAAACTTGTGAGGCTATTTGGATGAGGATGATCCTTGTTGGGTTTTTTTTTCAACAGATGGATCCTATGGTGATTTAATATGACAACCAAAGTTGCATCAAACTCTCGGTTAATCCATTTTTTCATTATAGGTCCAAGCATATCGACATCTGGTACCACCATCACAGAGATTGTGTGTATAGGCATATCATGATGCTAGAGTACATTCCTATAGAGGAAGGAGATGCAAACATCTTGACGAAGACACTGTAAAGAGGAGAGTTCAAGTTCCATAGAGGCAAGATCAGGGTATCAAATAATCCCTTTCTTGCTGAGAGGGAGTGTTGAAAATGACACCAAGAAAGGTTCTAATTTAATTTTCCCTTGAATTAAATTCGAATAAAATTTTTATTCCACATCACATGATAACTTGTACGAGCTAACTAAGTTAGTTTGACTTATTCGGTTCAGTTAATTAAAGTTGAGGGTATAACTTGAATCATGTAGAGTGGGTCCTACAAAATAGGAGCCCTGGTTGAGTTTATTTTGAGTTGTAATTAATTAACTCATTTTATCTAAGTTAAAGTCATTTTAACTAGTTCCAACGGATGGAGGAACTAGTGAGAGGTAAAAGTGTGGAATTTGAACTTGAACCACATGCATTCATCAATTAGATAACTAATAAAACATAAATAACTCATGCATGTTAGATCAAAGAAAGACCGAGTTGAGATTGGAGTTCAATGGAAGTGTACTATTAGTTGTATAATCATCCAAATTGTACAGGTGGTGCATGCAGTCAGAGGAAGGCCCTAGATGTATTGCACAATTCATATTATGAATTTCCCTAATTAATAGGGGCTAATCACCCAAGGAACAACAAAAGGAAATAGGGATCCAGGCAGGTAGAAAATTGGTTAGGTATTAGCCTATGCTTGTCTAGGAATCAGTGAGACAGATAGAGATAATGTAGAGGTTTCTCTAGTTGGAGAAAATAATTGTAATCTTCTCATATTTTCTGACTTATGCAATATACATATAGTGGGGTTTTTAGCTGAGGCTTTCCCCAGGAAATAATTGTGTAATGTGTGATTGAATTTTTTTCTCTTGTATGCTATGTGATTTAGTGATCGTAATTGGTAGATTAGATTCAATCCTATTGGTTTAGCATATTACAATTAGTAGTTTGAATCTACATGGATTTTCTACACATTGAGGTATGAAAGTTTGATTATGTCGTCAATTTGGCTTATATATCATGGTATATTTACAAGTTGATTGAATGTTTGATTAATTGCATGATATGAGTATGTGTCTATAAGATTGCATGAAGGAATGATATTGTTTTGAGATGGTTCTAGTAACACATATGTGTTGAGAAAACTTAGTTGTAGCATTATGTATTATGATTAATGAATGTGAGTTTACTGTTGATTATGATATGATTGTTAGTCTTGGTAAAGGTTGATTTCAAATTCATAGATATGTTGTCTTGATATTTGGAACATGTGATTGACATGTGTGAATAGTTGTAGGGAAACATGCTTGGCATTAGCATGAGAAGGTAACAATTGATGTGTTTATATAACTAAAAGTTGGGTGATGTGACAGTGCATAATAGGACTTAATTTTAGCAAGGTAAAATGGTAAAATATATGAATTGGGTGAGAATTCCTTTGAATATATTTGGAAAGCGCAGTTTTGAATGAATGAGTGATTTTCATATAGGAAGTCTTCTTAACCTTCATTTTGTTTTAAATTATGTGGATATGTTGTAACCAAACTCTCCCCTCACATCTACCCACTTTCACCAGCTTTCTCGGGTAAAGATGAGATGAGGGGTTGTTATGACAAGACGCAACCTTCTAAGTGATCTTAAGGAAATGGAGTCATAAAACAAACCTTACTGACTTCCCTCAGGTGCCTCAGGACCCTCCAAGAGTAACCCAAATCCTTTAGTTTTCCATCCCTTGAACCAAATTCACTTTTACCTGCTCTAGAGCCTCGGTCTCTCCCTTTCCAAGCCCTCCATGCGAATGGAAACCCCCAATCGCTCCCATAGGCCCGCATCAGTGTGACTATGGAATTTTTTGGTCAGTGTTGTGCCAACGACTACAAAATTTAAGGCTATTTTTCAAGGTTGGGTCTAAGCCTTTGCTCAGAAATATATAGAAGTTTCATAACTCATAAAATACATGACTACATTGATTGTAAACCAAAAATTGAACTAAGGACTAGACCTGACCATCCCCAACCGAGACTAAAATTCCATCAAACATTGGGAAGATAGAAAACATACAGGTCATGAATGTAATTCTAAGCATAAGGGATTGAAAAATCATATGAATATTAACAAGAAGAATTGCCAACATTTCCCATTAGTTGTATTAACATCAATTAGGTCTTGTATCCATTATTATTTTAGTTACAAGTAAAGACATGAAAGAGGCATGACTAAAACCAATCATATGTCCACACTTATAACCATCATATAAACATATAAATAACCATAAGGTAAAAACCATTAACTCAACATAATAACAAGTACATTTACCAATTAAAGAATGAGAACTTAGTTTTCATTAAACATAAGCAAGAGCCAACCAGGTTCTAGACTTCCATGTACCACAAGACCATAGGCATGGTTGAACCAAAGCTTTCTTTCAACCAGTCACCCTCGTTCCATATTCCAAGCATGAATGTGGGATATCATGGGTGTAGAAATTATATAACGTATGTGTTATATATCCAAGATTCTCTTGATCTCACACTATTTTAAATTCATGCAAAATACAGAATCTATTCCACCATTGATCATTTGCGGAAATAAAATCAAGATCGCAATGCACACATGAAACAATACAAATTCACACACATTAACACAATTGTTTAACGGGAAAGCCTAAAGCTGAAAACCCCAACTATATGTATATAATATATGTCATAAAGATCATGTAACAATCCTCATACAAAGCTGATCATATCAGGCTCTCAGTACAATACAATTGCTACACACTAATCAGGCTCGATCTTGCAAATCCATGCACCGATCTTTTCCACCTGCTAGCCTGCCTCTACTGCGCAATCCCTGCTGAAGAATGGCTCTGAATGAACTCAAATTCACCAAGCTTGCACTGTGAAATCCTCATTGGCATCTCCACTGAGTGTTGGATGCAATCAATGCATCACTATAGTCACAACTTATAGTCACACTTGCTCTTTCACCTACCTCTCCACTGGTCTCCACTGAAACTGCCATGCACTGTAGTTAACTGATGTATTCTTCAGTTGATTAATGAGTTATTATTTAGTGAATTAATTAACTAATTAATTCACACCACTCTCACTAGTGTATCAATCAGTTAGACTAGATACAACTATCTCAACTGAGTCTAATTGAGTTAAACTAAATACAACTCCACCAACTACTTCTATAACTCCACCAAACTCTGTCACATGAGTTCTAACTGAAGTCCTCATGCATTAGCTCCAGTAAACCCTTAGGAATAGCGTAATTCCTTCTGTCAGTTGCTGTGTCACATCTATGCACTTAACTGAAGTGCTCCAAGAGAATAAGATAATGTTTCGAGTCCAAATATTATTAAGAGCTAATAATATTTGACATATCTATTTTTAGACTGGAAATATAAAAATAGATTCCACCCAATATGTCTAAAAATAGAAGTCCATCTATTTTTCCAACTTGAACAACCATCCACAAATAGCATCCTACAACTCATATAATATGATCGACATGTCTAAAAATAGACATAGTCTAAAAATAGACTTTGCGCCAAAAATAGCCTGCGGGCCCACTTAGTGAAGGCGACTCTTTTCACTAAGATCATCATCTTGTTGAATCTCAACACTCCCTCTCAACAAGATAAGAATTATCTGCCACCCCGATCCTGTCTCTATGGTATTTGAATTTTCTCCTGGTGAGCGCCTTTGTCAGAATATCTGCATCCTGATCCTCTGTAGGAATGTAAGAAAGAAAAATGATCTTCCACGGCACACAATCTCTGATATGATGGTACCGGATGTCAATATGTTTAGATCTATCATGAAATACTGGATTAACCGAGAGTTTAATGCAACTCTAATTATCACAATATATCACAGTAGGATCTAAGTGTGAACCGAACAATCCAACTAGGATCCTCCTCATCCATATAGCCTTGCATGCAGGAAAACTTGCTGCCATGTACTCGGCCTCCGCTGAACTGAGTGCCATGGATATCTGTTTCCTGCTGTACCAAGAAATTATTGTAGATACGATACTAAAAATCCTCCAGATGTGATCTTTCTGTCCGTTGGGCTTCTTGTCGAATCTGCATCTGTGTAGCCATGTAGCTTCAACTCATCCAACTATTTGTACCACAATCCATATCTCGATGTGCCCCTGAGATACCTCAGGCCATGCTTGCCTGCCTTCCAAAAGAGCTTGGTAGGCTTAACCATAGCTTGTGAAAGCTGGTTCACAGCATAGCATATGTCCAGTCATGTATTGACTCGATACATGAGCGAACTAATCAAATGTCGATAAACAGTGGCATCCACTACCTCCGCTGATGTAGCATCCTCTTTCCTCCAACCACCAAGAAGAGGAGTGTCGATAGGCTTGCAGCCTTGCATGTGAAACTTCTCCAGTATCTCCTGGGCATACTTTCCTTGAGACAAAAATAGTCCACCCTTCCGCTACCAAATTTCCAATCCCAGGAAATAATGAAGGAGGCCCAAGTCCTTCATCTCAAACTCCTTTGCAAGATCTACCTTTCATGAGTGTATCAACAGTTCATCACCCGTTAGTATTAAATCATCTACATAAAGTACAATGATCAAAAAATTACCCTCCACCAAAATATGGTATAGGTTTGGATCCGCCTCACTCTTGGCGAAACCAAGTCTGGTGAAATAACTATATATCCGTGTGTACCAAGCACGAGGTGCTTGTTTCAGCCCATACAACACTCTTTTGAGCCTGCACACATGCGACTCACTGCTGAAGATTTCGAATCCTTCAGGCTGCTCAATGTACACCTCCTCCTCAATGACTCCATTGAGGAACACAGTCTTCACATCCATCTGATGAATGTGCCAACCCATCTGCGCTGAGAGAGCAATGATGGTCCGTATGGAATAATACCTTGCAACAGGTGCAAAGGTTTCTTCATAGTCAATCCCCTCGATTTGTGAGAAGCCCCGGGAAAAAAATCTTGCCTTGTACTTCTCAATGCTCCCGTCAGCTGCTTACTTCACTTTGTAGATCCATCTCGAACCTACCACTGATTTCCCTTCCAGCCTTGGGACAATCTCCCATGCAATGTTTCTGACAATCGGATCATACTCTTCCACCATGGCATCTACCCATGCAGGATCCTCCACAACTTCCTCGTAAGAAGATGGTTCTGTCATGATACACTTGTTCATCAGAGCCATGTATCCAGTAAATCGGTCAGGTGACTATCTCTATTTGCCCTGTGATGTAGGTGCTCCTACATTTTGTGCTGCATCAAGATTCAGTCGCTCAACTTCTGTAGTGCGCTTCCGCCCTCTAATGTTTGGTATTGCATGAGTGGTTTCTTCCACTCCATGAACCTCCTCTTGTGGCTGATCCACATCTTGAGGCTCATCTTTAGGAACAAGTAGCTCCTCATCTGCATGCAAGTGTAGCTCCCTCTCAAGCGACAACTTCATCGCTTTCTCCTCATGAAATTTGATATCTCATTGCACAACAGTCATCCGACTATCTGGAAAGTACACACAATAATTGTGGGGTGTTTCTGTGTACCCCAAAAATATCCCAACCTCTGCGGTCGGCTCTAGGTTCTTCCTGGCATCCTTCGTCAGATGAATGTAAATAGGTGAGCCAAAAATCTTCAAATGAGAAATATAGGCTTCTTACCAGAAAACGCCTCTTCGAGTGTACTCATGCCAAGTACTCTATGAGGACAATGGTTTTGAAAATAAACTGCAGTGTTGCATGCTTCAACCCACAAGTGTATGGGAAGCCCCTGATCATGCAACATCGCCCGTGCAACACCCACGATCGTTCTGTTCTTTCTATCCGCGACCCCATTTTGTTGTGGGTTATGAGGCGCTATGAGTTCTCTTCGAATTCCTTCTGCGCTGAAGAAGTGTTTGAATTTGTCAGAGATGTATTCACCACCATTATTGCTCCTTAGAGCTTTCACCTGCTTCCTCGACTCTTTCTCAAACAACGCCTTGAACTCATAGAAATTTGAGTATGTCTCACTCTTCTTTTGCATGAAGAAGATCTAGCACTTACGAGAAAATTCATCAACATATATCACATAATACCTGTGCTTTGTTGTTGAAGCTACTGAGAAAGGTCCACACATGTCTGTGTGAATTCTCTTAAGGATCGTCGTGGCATGACTATCCTTCTCATGAAAAGTAATTTCTCACAATCTTCTCAAGTGTCCATTGCATTGTGCCTGATCATGCAAGTGTACCCTTGGGAAGCCCAGTAGAAATCTGCTGCAAAATTTTCAAAGCGCCATGGTGAAGATGGCCCAATCTCCTGTGCCACAATTCGCCCTCATCTCGGCTCACCACTCCTTCTGCTTTGCCTGCCATTGCAGTGCAGCCATCTACCTGCAATTGATAAATATTCTTAACTCGAATCCCTATCCTCCTGGTTTGACCAGTTGTTTTATGTCGAAGGAAGGCTTTTCCCTCACTGAAAACAACATCATAACCCTTGTCTTCCAGCATTGCCACAGAGATCAGATTCTTCTTCAATCCTGGAACATGCATCACATCCTTCAAGATGAAAGGTTTACCAAACTCCCTCTCAAAGGAAATGGTCCCGATACCAGTCGCACTTTATCTACCATCATTGCCCATCTCGATGTGCACTCCAAGATCCTTTTCCTCCATATCACTAAACAAATATTTGTCTTCTTGGTTTCGTCATATGGAAAGACGCACCACTGTCAAGATACCACACCGATCCCATGCAGCTTGAAACCAAGCATGCGATCAAGGAAAAATCCAGCTCAAATTGTGAGGCTAAGGCCTCTCCAGCTGTAGATCCAGCAGCCTGCTTATTCTTCTTCTTCTGTGGACAGTTAGTGGCGAAATGTCCATGCTCGTGACAGTGAAAACACTTCACTTTGGACAAGTCCTACTTCTTGCCTTTCGCACCGGATTTAGAGGGATTTTTATTCCCCTTCCCTTTCCTTGTTTTTGTAGCCAAAGAGAATTTGATCTTCATCTTTCAATGAAGACTCAACTGTACCCCACCTTATCTCCTCCCACACAAGATCCGACCAAATTTGCTCCCATCCCCGGGCAGTTTTGACCATTGACGTAGTCCTCATAGCTATGCCAACTCTTTGGAAGCCCAAGGAGAGACAAGCTCACCAAGTTCTCTTCATCTACAGTAACCCCCACACTTCCCAGCTCATCCTTGCTGTGGACGAACTTCATGAGGTATTTTGGAATACTGTCGCCTTTCTCCATTTTTATTTTTCTGAGCTTGACTTTAAGCGCCAACTTCCTCTGGTCTCTTCTGCTTTGGAACAAGTTTGTCAAAGCTTTCAAAATTAGGAATGGAGTAGCTTTACTGTGAAGGCTAGACACAATGTGATCCTTCACACCTTCCAACAGAATTCTTTGACACTTCGCTACCTTCTTTTGCCATGCATCAAGTGCGGCTGCATCGCTTGAACCAGGCTTTGGAATATCAGTATCTATGAACTCCTTCAACCCATTATCATCCAGCACCACCTCCATCCTTTCCTTCCATGCAATATAATTCGAGCTGCCATCAAGGGCATACTCCAATCGCAATCTGTTGAAAGACATTTCAATGAATGCTCAACTTCGACACCAAGAAAACACTGCAGCAAATTCGAATTCCACCAGCACAAAACTCAACCGCTTCAATAATTGCAATATGCTCCAATGATCAACTGCTTTGATACCATGTAGAAATTATATAGCTTATGTGTTATATATCCAAGATTCTCCTGATCACACACTATTTGACTTCATGCACAATACATAATCTATTCCACCATTGATCATCACATGTGGAAATTAAATCAATTGCAATGCACACATGAACCAATAAAATTCACACACATTAACACAGTTGTTTAATGGGAAAGCCTGAAGCTAAAAACCCCAAATATCTGTATATAATATATGTCATAGAGATCATGTAAGAATCCTCATATAAATCTGATCATATCAAGCTCCTAGTAAAATACAATCGCTACACACTAATCAGGCTTGATCTTGAAAATCCATGCACCGATATTTGCCACCTGCTAGCTTGCCTCTACTGCGCAATCCCTACTGAAGAATGGCTCTGAATGAACTCGAATTCACCAATATTGCACTGTGAAATCCTCATTGGCATCTCCACTGAGTGTTGGATGCAATCAATGCATCTCTATAATGCACAACCCAGATTTTCACACTTTCTTTCACCTATCTCTCCACTGGTCTCCACTGAAACTGCCATGCACTGTAGTTAACTATTGTATTTTTCAGTTGATTAATGAGTTATTATTTGTGAATTAATTAACTAATTAATTCACTCCACTCTCACTAGTGTATCAATCAGTCAGACTAGATACAACTAGCTCAACTGAGTCTAACTGAGTTAAACTAAATACAACTCCACCAACTACTTCTCCAACTCCACCAAACTCTGTCACATGAGTTCTAACTGAAGTGCTCCATGCAATAGCTCCAGTAAACCATCAGGACTAGCGTAATTCCTTCTGTCAGCTGTTGTGCTACATCTGTGCACTTAACTGAAGTGCTCCAAGAGAATAAGATAATGTTTAGAGTCCAAATATTATTAAGAGCTAATAATATTCGACATATCTATTTTTAGACTGGCAATCTAAAAATAGATTCCGCCCAATATGTCTAAAAAGAGAAGTCCATCTATTTTTCCAACTTGACCAACCATCCACAAATAGCATCCTGCAACTCATAGAATATGATCGACATGTCTAAAAATAGACATAGTCTAAAAATAGACTTTGCGCCAAAAATAGCTTGTGGGCCCACTTAGTGAAGGCGAATATTTTCGCTAAGCTCATCATCTTGTTGAATCTCAACAATGGGATAAACCAATCCAAAACAACCAAGGGAATCCAAAGGTTAAACTACACTTAATAGATATGTGTTTAAGATAGATTTATACTAGTTTTTACTATTTTTTATTAAAATGTGTTAGAATCAATTTAATTTTGTGATTATTATTTCTTTATGACTTGTAATTATTACTCTCGTTAAATAATTATATAAGAAATTAACATTTTAATTTGAAAAAGTAATTAAAAAAATCATATGCTAATTAACAATTAACAATGATATAAAGTATTCATTAATTAATATATCTAAAACGATAGATTAAGAGATATATACTATGAACTATAACTTTTCTAGATATATTATCCTAAAAGCTTACATTATTCCAAAAGTGTTTGAAGAACTTTTAGCTTGACTTTGACTTTTTGAAGCATCTTTATTTTCTTTAAAAATATATAATTTCAATTTTAGATCAATATAATCTAAAAAGATGAGAACTGTAATTTCCCACCTAAAGCCTATTGAAGAATGTAACTAGGTTCGGTCTTCATAAATTGTACTCGAGTCAATACTTATTGTACTTTTCAAAAGAATAAAGAAAATTATTTTATATTATTATGAAATGACTTATTAAAGCATTGGTTTCAAGCTTGGGTCATATTTATTTTAGGTCAAAGTCCCAATTGTGGACTTCTAGGTTTTATTCCGAGTCTATAGGATTATTGCATATTTAAATTGATCCATATTGGGATTTTGAATCATGCAATTAGGTCAAGTATTGAGTAAAATATGATTTATGAAGCCTCCACATCAGGTCGGCCTAAAATCTAGTATTTTGAGCTCATCAGATGCCTATATATATAGTGGAATTGAACTCCATTGAAACCGTCAATCCGCAACACATAAATTCAATATGGAATCTGCAATAAGGAGAAATTGTGAAATTTTGGAGAAGGAATTTCTGGGTTCGATTTTTGGCACACTTATAGAGTTGAAGAAAATCAAATTTTTCGCACTAATCTCTCTACATTTCGAGCTATAGTTTGGGAGATCGAATTTCTCAAAGTTTTCTGCTACAGTTGTTGCACCAGTTGCTGCTAAGTGAAGGAGAAGTTGAAGTTGATTCTATTGGATGTTGCTACTTGTAGAAGTTGTATTGGGCCTAAATCAAAGTCTTTGAAGCTAGATCAAAGTCTCTACCTCACTATCGAAGTCTCAAGAAGCAAGGTTGAATTTCCAGTGCTGCTACTATTGATGTTGCTGCCAGATTTAGGAAAGATCAAAAGCAAGCCTGACTTTTTTTGGAGGAAGTCTGGGTCAAGGTCTAGAGTCTCAAGAATCACTATTTAAAGGAAGAATTATCTTGATTTGGTTTTCCCCTCAAGGGGGTTTTCCCCTAGTTGCTGGCCTTCATTTGGTGTCCTTGATTTATGTGTATTTTCTTTGATATGTTCTTGATGAACTAATAAGAAGAAATATAAGAAGAGAATAAAAATAAATAAATAATATCAAAAGTAAATAATCAATAACAAGAGGATAATTTTTCCTTTCTGATTCTCTAACATGGTATTAGATATTTGGTGAAAGAAGAAGGAAAAAGGCAGTCTCAAGGACTTGATCAAGGAAGTCATAAGAAGTTCACTAAAGGAAAGGAATCTCCATTATATTCAAATATGTCTAACACTATCAAGGGAGAGAAAAATATTTAAGGAGCTACAAATTATAGTTCTTGGAAGAAAGGGATTGACATCATCCTTGAAAAGATCAAGGTCTTAGATTTAGTCAAAGGAAAAGTGAAAAGGGCTATAGAAGAATCAAGTGATGTTGATAAGGTGAAGTATAGAGAATTGGAAATAATATTTATGGCTTTTTTGGTTGAAATCATAAAGGACAATCTTGTCCCCTTCATAGAAATATTGATCATTCTCAGGATATGTATGAGGCTTTGTCAAAACTATTTACCTTGAAGAAAATTGGAAAAGTGGCAAGCCTGAAAAATGAACTAAGAACTACTAATATGACAAAGGAGGATATTGTTTCCTCTTTATTTGTGAGGATAGCAAGGATAAGAGATGAACTTCTTGCCATTGATGAAATAGTACCAGATAAATAACTAGTGATTATAACCATTCTGGGACAACCATCTTCTTGGGGTTCCTTTGATTCAACTCTCAACAACTAGAAAGAAACACCCACCTTTTAAGAGACATGGAAAGCATGCAGTCAAGAATAATTAAGAGTCTCCAAGGTAACCAATAATGAAGAAGTATCAAATGCTTATGTTTCTCATCATAAAGGAAGATTCAAGAAGAAGGCACCAAAGAATAAGGTTGGCATGTCCAAGATTGAGTGTTATCGTTGTCACAAGATGACACACTATAGGAGTGATTGTCTTGAAAACCCTAGAAGTAGGGAAAGAGATAGAGATCATGAAAACATGGCTGAAGAAACATCATCACCCAAGAAAGAAAATAATAAAGAAGAACTAAGGGACTTTCACTACTAAGCGCCTTCCATCTTTTGTTTCATTTGTATATTTTATGTAGTATATGCTTAACATATACTTGGATATGTATTTATTTGTTTTATAAGTTTTAGATTTTCCCTCAAGATTGGGAGGGAGCCCACAACAAATAATCAAGATAAGTATCTCATTCCATCTATTTTTCTTCATGTGCTTATTTAATATTTTGATTATATTACCCCGGATGCGGGTGCAAGTGTCGTTAATACGAGCGATTGGACGCTAGGCAATGGGACGGGAGGCCACATGCCATCCCTCACGGAACCTTTGCACCCACCTGATCACAGTTAATGCCCTCGTATGATCTTTATGGCGTTTGATATGGAGTTTATGGTATTTGATATGGAGTCGATTCTCATCATAGAAGCTGATATTCGAGGCAGCCTCAACTGCTGCAACAACATTTCGCATAGGAGGTTCAGGCCTGGTCATTCAATGCGGAGGTTGGATGGTTGCAGGAACGGGGTGTTATATGCAATGGAGCCGCTCACCCCTACGCCTGTGCATACGTTATGTAATCCAGTTCATGACAGAGCTAGAGTGCGCACCACCACTAGGAAGCGCAGTCGCCATACCTGTTGTTTTGAGCCAGCTGACAGTCTGCATATTTCAATTGTAGGCTCTTGCTTGTCTGCAACAGTGGTTCTGGGCACTCCACCTGAGCCGAACCCCGTCGACACTCAGTCGCTTTTGCGTTCCAGCTCCTTAACAATTGGAAAAATTCCAAGGCTTCGACAGAGGATGAAGTGCAGGAGGGGGTCTTCTCGTTCGGCCAGAAGGCATATGCCTTCCATTTCCTCTTCTCCGTCAGATTCTTCTGCGCCCTCTGGCAGCCTCCCTCGCCTCTTCTGTGGGCGCGTTCTTCATTCAAGTCGTAGGCTCGACTCGCCTTCAGGAGATGCGTTGCCGGCTCAGTCCCACACGGCCATCTTCTCGTTTGATTGTGCTCTAAACAGACCAAGAGTAACGGTGGCCATATCTGTGGTCTTCCTGGAGGAGCCCCTGCCTAAAAATCCGCCAGACGAGCATGCTCCTGTTGACAGCGCACATTTGGAAGCGGTGCTGCAGGAATCGAGGGGTCAGCCTTCTGAGACCAGGGTGTTTTTGCAGGAAGACTCAGGGCGCGTTCAGGAAAATGTCCAAGAAACTCCTCCAGCTATCCACAACACCGCTGACCTCACCCATGCTCAAGGCGCAACTGAAGATTACGGATGCAGGATTGAGGAGGTGGCGCCTGATGAGTAATTCGGCCCTCTTCTCTTGTCTTTCATGTTTTTTCTCTGCCCTCTCTGAGGGAGTGTTTAGTTGTTTTAATGTTTACTCCAACTCTGGACCAATTTTTGTCTATGACCAGTCTCAGTCTCTTCAGCGGTCCAGTACTGTTATGGTCCAATGTTACAGTTATAATATGTCTAGGCTCCTAGTTTTTAGTCAAAGACATTCCAGTCCGATCCCCTGCGTGGGATTTTTTCAGTTGGTTTTTCAGATGGTGGTTCCTCACGCTGGTTTCCCTCTAGCAGGGCAGCCAAAAACTAGTCTCTGTCAGCTAAAATTGCCTCCCCGAAGGCACTGTAATGGCCTTAGCCAGATGTACTATATTTTCCACTGTTAATAGATTACTCTAACTTAGAAAAAAAAATATTTTTATTATATTAAATACTAATCACTTGTCTACCTCTATTCCTTGTCTCAGAATCAATCTGCTGAATATTCAAGAATCATGGAGAAGTCTTCAAGGATCAAATAAGGAGGCCACACAAATCAAAAGGTTTGTCAAAAAATCAAAGGTATGTATTGAAAATATATAGTCTTAATACTCTATTTGAAATATACATTTCTATGTTACTAATTGTTTCTATATGGCTCTACTGAATCCTAAAATGATTCTTGTCTGCATGATTCATCACTAGATGAATCTACCCACCTTACACACCTCTAATTTCTTATATAAATATAACCTTAAAGTGGTTCTCTAGAAAACATTAACATAAGGGTATTTTGATGATATGTGAAACCCTAAACCTAATTAGGGATATTAATTTCTATTCTGATTAATGTATTGATAATGTCGAGTTTCAGAATTTGATATGATCATGAAATATCTAGACTTGCTAGACATGCAATTATGTTTTTAGAAATATCAGACCTTTGAAGTTTGATATAATAAGGGTTTTACTTGACAATGAACCAAAACCATAGGTTTTGGTTAGGTCTACAGGTAAAATGATTTTTATAGAAAGTTATAAGAAATCCTAGGTATATATTATCTTGATTGAATCCCTATCCTAGTCTAGGACAACATATGTCTAATGTATTAATGTTGACTAACATATGATGTGCTTATAATGATGATCTCATATATATGTGTGTTGATTTGTTTTCTAATGGTCCTGAAAATCTAGGGTTTGGAAACAAACCTTAGTCAAAGTTTGAAAGATCTAGGATGATGATTGTAAAGTCTATGGTCTATAAATAAATCCTAGTAATGATTAAATTCTCTAGTATGTATGCTGATTTGAATCTATATAATGTGTGATGAGAATTTATATATGTAAATCTACATTTATAATCCCAGTGGAAGTTAATTATGCTGTATTTATTGAATTCTAAGATGTACATTAAACCCTAGTAGAAGCTCTTTATGGTATGGTTTGATAATTGATTTGAAATATAGGGTATGCATCTAACTCTAGTGAAAGTTGATCATGTATGAGTTGTGGTTAATCTTGATTGACTCTTTCATATGAAAAACTAGGATTTGTATAAATCCCTAGTGGAAAGTCTAACATGTGAATTATAAAGGTTGTTATATATCTTGTAGATCTATATTGGTTCTAGAGTTTACCAAATGTTGTAGCAAGGTATATTGTGTTTTTGAAAGAAAACATTGAAATCCTAGATAAAATGAAAGACATTGTGAAATAGTCTAGGGTTTATGATAAAATTCCCTAGCAAAATTTGAAGAGTATAAGTCTCTTGTCTGGGTATCTGATATGTATAAAGTTGAAAATGCTTTCTTAACTCTGATATGGCTAACTTTATGCTCCTATAATTTTGGTTGTACTTGCTATCTAAAGTTGTGCAGGAAGATAATAAGTATGATGAAAAGGATGGAAGCCATGAAATATTCTCCAACACCTAAAGAAGAATTTAAGTCTCCCTACATTAATAGGGAGCTTGGATAGAATTTTATCTCCCTAGATTAAGAGGGAGCCTAGATAAAAGAAGAAATGGTTATGGTTCTCTACTTCATGTATCATGCACTAAACCGCGACTAACAACCATAAGTCTTAATGAAGTCCATGAGTAAGAATCATAGCCATGGATGGAGAATATATTATGGAAATACATGTTGCCACATGGGAAGTAGGAAGAGGAACATTCTCTTGAAAAAATATATTGATAGTCCTACTGGAATTATTTGAAGGGAAACATCGAAACCCCATAGTTTTTTTTTTATTATGAATTTGAAATTATTGATGATTGGGGTTTTTGTTTGCAAAATTGAATCTCTCGAAGGACTTGATAGCATGTTGGTTACCAATCATTTTGATTGGGAGAGATCATTTATCCTTGATCTAATAGATCAAGGTGTATTGAGGCTTTGTGAGTGAAGAATTTCCCAAGGCTTTGTGAGTGAAGCATTGCCTGAAAATATTTTGTTGAGGCTTTGTGAGTGAAGCATTTCCTGGAAAGACATATGGTCAACACTTTGTGTTGATGTATGGTTGGGAGGGTAGAATTGGGTGGATGCAAACATATTTCCTGGGTTGATGGTTAGTAAGTAATCTTGATGGTACCTATAGATGTTGAAAGCTTTAGTCCATCTTATTCCCACTTGGATAGATTTCCTTGGTCAGGAATCTACTCCATGGCATTGTTGTGCCTAAAATTTTGAGTGACCAGTGGATAGAATTCCCTGGTTAGGAATCTAGTCCATGACATTTAAGTGTCTAAATATTCTTCATAGTTCATATATTTGATATATACCTTGTACTATTGAGTTATGAATACCTCCCTAGTTAAGAGGGAGTGTTGAAGAATGAAACTAGGTTTGGTCTTCATAATTTGTACTTGAGTCAATAATTATTATACTTGTCAAAATAATAAAGAAAATATCAAATTTATATTATTATTAAATGAATTATTAAAGCATGTGTTTCATGCTTGGGTCGTATATATTTTAGGTCAAAGTTCCAATTGTGGACTTCTGGGTTTTATTCTAAGTCTATAGTATTATTGCATATTTAAATTGATCCATATTAGGCTTTTGAATCATGTAATTAGGTCAAGTATTGAGTAAACTATAACTTATGAAGCCTCCACCTCAAGTCAGGCTTAAGGTCATCAAGTCAGCCTAAAATCCAATATTTCGAACTCATCAGAAGCCTATATATACAGTGGATTCGAACCCACTTGAAACCATCAATCTGCAATTATACATAAATTTGATCTAGAAGCTGCAACAAGGAGAAATTGTGAAATTTTGGAGAAGGACTTTCTGGGTTCGGTTTTTGGCACACTTATAGAGTTGAAGAAAATCAAAATTTTGGCACTACTCTCTCTGCATTTCGAGCTGTAGTTTGGGAGATCAAAGTTATCAAAGTTTTTTTGTTGCAATTGCGGCTAGGTTGTTGATGCTAAGTGAAGGAGAATTTGAAGTTGATTATGTTGGATATTGCTGCTTGGCTAAGTTTTATTGGACCTAAACTAAAGTATTTAAACCTATATCGAAGTCTCAAGAAGGTTGAAGTTCCAATGTTTCTATTGCTTCTGCTACTGCCTGATTCAGGAAGGATCACAAGGAAGGATGAGTTGGTGTGGAGGAAGTTTGGGTCAAGGTCTAGAGTCTCAAGAATCACTATTGAAAGGATAACTTATATGCACTAGGTTTTCCCCTCGAGGGGGAGTTTTCATTGGTTTTTGGCTGACATATGGCATCCTTGATATATGAGTATTTGCTTTGATATTTGCTTGATGAACTAATAATAAGAAAGATAATAAGAACATAAAAATAACTAAAGAAGATCATAAGTAAATAATCAATAACAAGATGATCTTTCTGCCCTTCTAATTCTCTAATAAAACCAGTCTATCTCAATTTTAATTAAAAATTTTTCCAACATTGTTTTTTACAGGTGTAGTTTCTTTTAGAGTGCCATAGGATATCTACAAAAGTTATAAGTACAAATAATCTCATTAAACAATTAAAATTTGACATAAACAATAATGTTAACCATTGTAAATGTAAAATATCCATTTATGGAAAACCCAAACCCCCCTAAAAAAAATAATAAAAAATAAATGTTTTGCTTGTATTGTGAAAAATATATCTAGACAAAGTACATGAAAAATTAAAAGGTGAAATAAATTCAAATACCTTTTCTTCTAGTTCTTTACCATAATTAGATAACAATTTATCACTCTCAGAGATATTTTGTATAATTTAGTGTTCAAACTTTCACATAGATCTTCTAAGGAAATGTTGACTTGGTAATAAAAAATTGGAGACCCTTTTATTCGCTCCTCCTCTATTAAAACTTCAGGAAGAATAAGAGGTGCCACAAATGTTTTCTTCCCTCCACATAATTCTATAAACATATCCTAGAATATGGTAATAGGATTTATGGATTTGGGAGGAAAAATTTTAACCTAACCTTTGAATTTCCTTCTAATGAATCATAAAACATCCTCATGTTCAATCTCAAGGTAATCAACAAAATGTTGAAAATATTAGAGGTGTTTTTTCACTTTGCTTCGATCATCTTGAGTGAAGTGTGGGCACATTTATAAAAATTATTCATCTTCAACAACATGAATTTTTTTGAAGTTTAAACATGCGTACCTTGAACTAGTTGCATCAGTAACTAAATTCACCATTTATATCCATTGGATTTTCCAATGTGTGTTCAGATCATGGAGTCACCAAGTGAATGATATGCAACCAGTATCCGATTTATATTCCTTATTCACCATCAAGAATTATAACTTTCCTTTTTCATACACCTAAGGAAATATATTTTTGTGTCTTCATTCCCTGGCAATGACGCTAAATTTTGAAATGCCTTTTAGATTGTCCTAGTTTCTCGGGACTTTTCCAAGGTAACAACAAACCTAATTTAGGCCCAACATTGTCCTTGAACCATAGGGGGCACCCTCAAATATCACGAGGCTTAGTTGCTATTATTTGTCACTGAACAACAACCTTAGAGTTGATTTGAGAACACTGGCCATATTTAAGTGACGGGAAAGTGGTGGATTAGGTTGAGAAAGAAGATGGAAAAAAGTTGGAAGAAAACAAGGAAAATGTTAGATAATAAAAAGATTATCTATTGGGAATGGAGTCTTGAAAGATTGAGCACAAAGCTAAATTGAAAAAGGTGAAATAAATTAAGAAGAAGAATCAAAAACTCAAACATTCACCGAATGTCTTTGATATTTTTTATTGTAGAAAACTCACTAGGATAACATTATAATGGTTAAATGACATAGCACAATTTAGTCATATGAAATAAGGGAAACAATTAATGGATGCAAAGGGATAATAAAAGCAACACATTCATATTAAAATCTGAGTGGTAGAAATTACATTCTTGGGAGAATTGAGGGAAGTTGATTCTCTGCTTAGCATTTCTATGTTCCATATAATTTAATTAATTCAGCTAAAACAAATAGAAAAGATATGAATTTGAAAGAAAGTTTAAGACGAAAAGTAGTTATGATAAATTAAGCTCTATTTATTCCAGGCTACGAATCCAAGAGAACTCTCTTTGGATCTAATAAATTACAAAATATAGAGGCCCATCAGGCTTACAAAAATGACACAAACCTCAAGCTCCCAACCTCTCCTCTCAGTTCTAAAATCCCCCTTTGTAACCTCTACAATTGGCTTTTTAATTATTTTACAAATATAGGCCTTTGCCAAGAATAGTGAAACAAATTCTAGAAATCGAAACGTGCTTGACACCTATGGCTATGTGTCATCTCTACTGCTTAACAAACCAAGAAAATGCTTCCACCTATTTTAACCAATTGTTGTAATAGCACTAGGTTAAAATTTCATGTAATAAAATTTAATAAAGGCAAAATAATACCAAGGTCATGGGACACTTATTCCAAGCTGAATTCTGGGAAAGATATCCTAGTGGGTATTACTTGGTGTGTTTCTAGCGAAGGGGAAATTGGCAAAGGAAATGGAAAAGGATTTGAAAAGGCAAAGAGTCATTAATTGAAATTTTATTTATGAAAATAAAGGAAATTAGGAGAAAATGGAGGTGAAATTTAATAGGTTGCATGTGAGGAGAAAATTGAAGGAAAAATTAAGGAAAATGAAGAAATTAGAGGCATCAAGAATAAAAAAGACATCAAAGCATCAGCTTCTAGCATTTTTTCAGTTTAGTTTTGGGAATAGTATCAGAGATGAGAAGAGCACCAATAGGAGAAGTAAATTAAGAAATCAAAGGAAGGATAAGGAAAGCAAAGGAAAACAAGGATAAAGCAAGGAAAAGTTGGATCAAGCAACTTCAGTGGGAATACTTGTAGGTAACAGGTTGCATGTATGATTTCCTATCTATTTTTGGCATGCATGGTTTATTCATGTGTGTATTTGGTTTCTTTCTTATTGATGGCATGGATTTTTTTGGGTTTTGAAAATGGTTTTAGCCTTGACTTTCCATTTCCAGATAGCCATGGTGTGATGGGATTCTTTCTTGGTTGAGCTTTGGATTGTTGGAAGGCTTTGGATCCAGGTGAGGTGGTCTCAGCAAAATCCTAATGGTTAGGGTTGGAGATGGTTTTCTCCGGGAAGCCCTCAACATGTGGGTGGAGACATACAAATTAATCAAGGGATGGTGAAGGAATTATGAGGCATCCAATATCGGTTTGGTTTTGTAATCTCAGGATCAGTTTAGGTGACATCACGGGGATCAATTTAGGTGAGATCATAGTATGATGAGGGTGGAGGTGGTTTAACCTTTGGATTCCCTTGGTTTTTTTTTGGGTTTGTTTATTCCATGAGATCCCACAATCATGCTTGGAATATGGCACAAGGGTGATTGGTTGAAAGAAAGATTTGGTTAAGCCTAATCTATGGTCGAGTGTTACGTGGAAGTATCATACCTAGTTGGATTTTTCATATGTTTAATAAGAGCTAAGTTTCTCTCGATTTTGATGAGTAAATTTACTTGTTATTATGTGGCTTTAAAATGAGCCTCCTAAGGAAAATAATAAAATATCAGATAAAATAATAACATAAGAGCGATGAATTTGTTTTTCCCTTGTCACACTGCAATTCCTATAAACATGGTTAAATTAAATTAAAATGTTGTAAAAAGGTAAAATTAATAAAAAATTATATTGATGTGACTAAGTGAGATTTTCAAGAAAAAATCATTTAAGAGGACATCACATTTTTGGATTAGTTGAATCATGGTGATCGATGGTGCATCAGTTTAATATATCATGAATTGATCCATATAATATCTTACTGCATCAGATGCTTGGTCCAAATTTGTGAAAACCCTTTCATCATATTTGGCAATATTAGCTTGCAAGAGCTACCCACCAACACATAAAATATTTTATAGGTCCTTGGGTCAGTGACTCAGTTGATCATTTAAATAGTTGAATCACCACACAAAATTATTTGGAGGAGGCCTTGCTTGGTTTCCTTGCAATAACAAAGATCATTTCCCATATCTAAGCTACATTTGGAGTAAATGAAACATTTCCTCTTCAAATTCCACATTCATGTGAATTTTTCACCCCTTTAATTTTGTCTCGCGTTTTTTCTTCTTCTTGGCCAACTATATCCACTGAAGAGGAATCCAATATAATTGGAATTTGGAAAATTTTGATTAAAGTATTAATTAATACATTGTCGTGAACACCAATTTTCTTGTTTAAAAGTTGAGATATAAATCTAACTCGAATCCCCCTTGAATAATGATGCAGTTGATACTCGAAGAATTTTTCACATCCTTTGACCACCCTACATCAAGCCAAAACCACTTAACTTTCTCCACCCCACCTCACTACATGGTCACCTTGTCACCCGCTAATACAAAAGTTCTTCAAGTATGAAAATTCAATAAATTAGGGTCGTTTTCAACATCTACTAACTAGAAAGTATTGTTACAAAGTGGTGCTTTATAGAAGGAAATAATTAGTTGTTCTCATTTTATAACCATCTTGACTAGAACAATGGGGAGTTATTCTTATATGGGGTTTGTATTTATTCAGATTATATTCTCATATTGTAATCTATTTTTTTTAGTTAATAAATCTTCATATAATTTTGGAAGGACTAGATGTAGGATAACCTGATGCAGTCAATATAATACGCTAGAAAATAATGTGGATTCAAAGGTCAACATAGAAAAGAAGAATATTAACTTCATTTTGGTGGACTTATGGGTCTTCTGTGGTAGATAGCAGAATCCTTCCAGGTGGGGGCCTATGAACTATGTAGTTGTTTCCTATATTATTAGAGTCCTTATCCTCACTACCTTCCTTCCTCCTTGAATATGGTCATGGCCCAGATATTTTACAACTTGATTGTTTAGACAAGGCGACTTTCTCTTGGGTCTTCTTGTCAACAAAGGTGATGTTATTTTTTTATGTAATAAATCTGTGTTCTTAATATCATGCTATCATATAACAATGATAAGTGCTAACTAACATCTTAGTATAAGCGTAAGATTGAAAAACATAATAGTGGTAAAAAAAATGAGAACTAGGTGATACCTATATTGAGAGAATGGGAACACCACAATTTTCATGTCAAAATTTTTTCATGTTGAGGAAAAATTTCCTTGCTTAAGTTCATTTGTTGAAACTCCTCTCTTTCAAAGGATTGAAAATATTATCTTTAACTTCTTTTATTTTGTATAAAATTCCTTCTTTGAAGTTAATATTCTATTAAAAAAGGATCTATGCAAATTTTTTAGTGATTATCATATTAATGTCAAAGTAGGAGAGAAACATTCGATATGTCAGAGTAGATGTTGTGAGGATGGCTAGTGAAACTTTCAAAACCCTCGATATCTCTATGTGTTTTTTCTCCCATAACATGAACAACACTAACAGAGTTCTCACAAAGCTACTACTAAGAATGATGCAAGAAATACAAAATGGTAAAAGATTAAAAAATAGACTAATGTTATTATTTAGGAAGTTACCATGCTAATGTCGATTGCAAACAATAAGTATATTGAGTTTGCATGGTTAGAATTAACTAGTTATACAACTCTTGACAAAATGGAATACTGATAAGAAATCATTATATATATACAGTGTGTTTTGGTGTTATCCCTTCCTTCATGAAGATCCAAATCCTAATGCTTAGGCTACTTATATGCACCATTAATGAAAGGTTGGAGGAATTAACTTGCTTAGTCTATGTGATAGAGTGACGGTTGCTGAGATAATGATTATATTCTTCATTGATCCAGTGGATCAGTAAAATTCTCAAAATTCATAGTGTTCAAAAGTGCTGAAAACCAACACCAAAACAAATATCTCATTACCTTGAATCCAACACAACTCGTTTCACTCAAAAATGATATCATATGCTCCCGATATCGTGTTATGACCATTTTCTCAAACAACTAAAATTTTTGTAATTGGGTGGCAGGTATGCCCAATCAATAGTCTATACATTGAATAGGTAGGTGACTGGGCAGTTGACTGTGTATTTTGTGGGGAAATGGTTGATTGACAAGTGTCATCATGTTTTTGGTTGAATATCTTGGGTTTTGATTGGTTTTTGGTTCGTTTGGTTGGGCCAATGGTGGAGGGCCATGTGGGCCAAAAGTTGGTTGCCACGTGGCCTCCTGATGTTATTGAAAAATTTGGTATGGATCAGATTGGGCGTGTTAGGGTTTGAACGTTGGACCTTCGGGGTGGCAGCACAATGCTCCACCACTGCGCCACCAGTTTTTCTTACAACCTATAGACCACCAATGCTATTTAAGGTTTAATTAATGGCCCATTGGGAGTCGGGGTTGGGGATAACCCCTATCCCCTAGTCCACCCAACCCATAGGACCGCAGGTGGGCATCTAG
Source organism: Pinus albicaulis (assembly GCA_034641835.2). Classification (NCBI taxonomy): domain Eukaryota; kingdom Viridiplantae; phylum Streptophyta; class Pinopsida; order Pinales; family Pinaceae; genus Pinus; species Pinus albicaulis. The sequence continues at coordinate 16,009 of JAXQQM020060261.1, read as the reverse complement.
GGGTGCGGGGTTAAACCCAACCCCAAAACCATGGGATAACGCAACCATATCACGGTTCATTGCAATTTTGAACCCCAACGGAAACCATAACCCACAACACAGTGCAACCTTGGTCATGGAGTGGAGTTGGGGTTTATGTATTATAGTGTGTTAATTTGAAATCCACCATAGGTCAAACATGAATAAACCACAGACGTTCATTGGAACCGGCGGTAAATCGAACCCAACCACCAGACATTACCATAGTTCAAGCAGGGTTAAGTTAGTGGTTGTCGTGAATATTTGAACCAACCAAAATCAACGATGGATATGGCGCTTTTTGGTCGGTTCATGGGTTCATCGAGAACTTAAAGTGTTCAAAAATTTACAGTTGAACCGGCATGAATCACATCGGTGCGGGGAAAAATTGTCCCTCCATGTGGCTGAAAAATGTGGAAATTCTAGGATGGATTGCAGGTGGGTGTGAATTGTAGCACAGTTAGCAGGAAATTGATTTGGAGCATAAATCAATCATTTTTTGACCTTTTTGAGCACAGAAAGAGCCCATCTAGGAGTTTTTTTATTGTTTTGGAGCCATTGGAGACAATATATATATATATATATATATATATATATATATATATATATATATATATATATATATATATATTTGTTTATGGTATTATTTTCTCTATTATTTTGTGCAAAAATGAAATTAAAATCATCATTCATGTGTTAATTTAACTTACATAGCTGCATAAAAAAACCCTAAAAATTTCACTTGCAAATTTCATCAAAAAACCTTCAAGTTTTCATATACATATCGGTTTGCTATCATAGCTTTGGTTATTTGGTTATATTGAGTGTTTAATTATATTGCAAGTGTTTTTGATGCTTACAAGGTTGAAGCTCAAAAGAGGAGATGAAAAGCTTATGGTAGCAAGTCCTCAAGCTAGTTCAAGGAGAGAAGATTTCCCACAATCTCCACCACCGGTTTCACCTCAAGTTTCACCAAAGGCGTCACCGGTCATGACACATGAAGGGGACCTTGAAAATATGACTAATAATGAGAAGGATTTCAAGAAATCATTCTTTTACATGAGTGAGATGGTGAAAGTTCTCTATGAGGAAAGGAATTTAAGGTTGCAAGGTGAGAGCTCAAAACCTCCAAAGAGAAATGGAGGAAATGGAGACAAACCTCTAAAAGGGAATGGAGGGAATGGTGATAAAACACCTATAACTCCACCTTTCTCCTCACCTTAACATTCACCATCATCATTTTCTACATCAACCCCTTCACAAACACCTCCACATTCTCCAAAGGGACATGGTAAAACTCCATTTTTGAACTTGAAATAAAGTTTGAATTGCCTATGTCTAATGGAGAGGTAAATGCTGAGAAATTAGATAATTGGGTTCGTTAGCTTGAAGCTTGAAGTTTATTGAAGGATACAAAGGATCAAGGATGATGAGACCAAGATTCATATTGCTTCATTAAGGTTGAAAAGTGTGGCACTCATTTGGTGGAAATCCAAAACACAGGAGGACATCAAGAAAAGAGGTAAGGTTTTATCCTCTTGGAATGATTTTGTTGTTGCATTAAGAAGACAGATTTATCCTTTAGGATACATGCAGAAAGGTATAATGGATTGGAATAACTTTAGGAAATTAAAGGGTCAAAATGTGCAAATTTATACCCAAGAATTTCTAAGGAGGGCATTGATATTGGGTGTAGATTTATCCTCTCAAGACACTTTACTCAAATTCGTTAGAGGTTTACATAGCTACTTGAGACACACAATTCTCATGTTTAACCCTACAAATTTATATGAGCTTTGTGTATAGGAAACACATCTAGAAGCAAGTGGGAAAATGTTCCACAAGAGGGCAACAAAAATCCATTTAAGGGTGGAGACAAAGGAGAGGGAAAATTCAAAGGAAAAGGAAAGAAAAATGCTTCCATCAAGGGGGAAAAAATCACATGAAATTTTTTATCAAAGGAAGGCCACAATGAAGATCCTTGTTGGAAACTTCATCCTAAGATGAGACCCAAAAAATTTAACAACAAAGGAAAGAAAAAGACAGTTGCAACTACACAACATGATTTAGGATCTGATTTGGGAGATGAAACAAAGGTTATAGCTATGGGATTGAAAGATAAGGAAGCCATTGCTATTACTAGTTATTAAAATAACCTTAATGAAACTAAAAATTAAAAAAGAAAGAATAGATATCTTCCATATTAGAGTTATCTCAAAACATAACAAAATTGACCCTATATTTGATAGTAGCTCACAAGAAAACCTCATTTCGGAAAACATTGTCAAGAAGTTGAATTTGGAAACCAATCCTCATTCTAAACCTTATCCTTTAGGTTGGTGTGTTACCATGTAAAGTTGCAAGTGACTAGAAAATGCAAATTTAAATTCGCCATTGCTGCAAATTTCATTTATGAGGTAGAAATTGATTTAGTGTTATTAGACATATGTGGTATTGTTTTATGAATCCCATATCTTTATGACATAAAATATATCTTTCATTGCCGTGAAAACAAGTATCATTTGTTTAAAGATGGTACATTGTTAGAGCACATCGTAAGAAACTAAACCTTTCACTTGTGAATGTTGGAAAAATGAAGAGCCTTGTTAATTCTAGCAAGAATTTTGTACTTTTGATGATCAAACCCAAGAATGATGTTGAGGATGAAGCCTTTCATGGATGTGAAACAAATTTGAAATTTAATTCGGTTGAGGTTGTTAACCATGTTGGGAAAAATACTGAGAAGGGGGGGGGGTGAATCAGTATTTACTGCATATTCAAAACTTTTTACTTTTTCACTCTCTAAAACCCATACGCTACTTTCCTTTAGTAAACTCGCGTATACATGCGGATATCCTTCATACAACTCGCGTATTAGCAGAGATCTAAACATGCAGATATTTATTAACTTAGTTCTTTGCAATATTAATTCATCTGATGTTAGGTTAACAGTAAACATGTGTAGTAACAACAAAATAACCATCACACAAAGCATCACACATGAACACCAGGATTTTTAGGTGGAAACCCAAGTCGGGAGAAAACCACCGCTGCAGTTGCTCAGCCTTCAATATTTTATTATAGAGAAAACATCTTACAACATATGTGCTGGCGCAGACTTGACCAGTACGCAGGCACCCACCTGCGCTCGTTTACCAGCCTCTTCTGGAAGGGAGCTCCAACCCCCTGACTCGTTTACCAGCCTCTCCTGGAAGGGAGCTACGACCCCCTGCTCTCGTTTACCAGCCTCACCTGGAAGGGAGCTACAACCCCCTGACTGAAGGCTACAACCCTCAGCACCTCTATGGACCAAGTTTCATCAATTTTCACACTGGATCTAAAGCTTCCTTTAGGACACCACTTGCAGGCCACGTTTCATCATACTTTCAGATTGGACCCTTTCCATACTTTTAAGCACAGTCAACCATGAAACAGATACATATAACTCACTGACAGATATCAGTAAACCAGCAGAACAAATCAGACATTTCTTACCACAGACTTCAGCAAACCCTAGTTTACATACACGCTTTCCTTTCTCTGATGTCGCGTATATACGCGGTTCCGTTCACATAAACCAGTGTATACTTCTGTACATATTACAAAGCTAATTTTATTGCGCATACGCTCTTTTTCTTCAGCGAAGCCGCGTATATATGCGCTTCCTCTTCGGTGAACTAGCGTATGGCTCCTCAGACTTTTATGTCATTGCAATTCTTCACAACAGATGCATCACTTCAGATTTTACCCTTTACCTCAAACAGATATTCGCCTCATCACAAATCTAATCATTCCATAAACAGATGTAGCAAATACAAGTACATTTTAGATCTAGATCCCCTTCTTCATCATTGGTGCATCATACATTCAGATCTATCATTCAACTGTAACCCTTTCCATTTAGATCTACTTCAGAGAGAAGTATTCATTCAAGCTCAGACATCTTGCCTTACCTCATGATTTACACAATGAATTTCTTCTCCTTATATAGGTTTACCCTTTTTCAATACCATGAGCCAAAACCACATTACTTCCGATGGTATTCCTGGACGGGGTCATTTAGATGAATCAATACCCAATACAATGGGTCAATACCATGGTGGTTACCCCTTGTTTTGCCCTTTATGAGCGCTTTTGCCCATATGCGACTTGGAACGTTATTTACTCCTTGCATACGCGACTTCTCCTAGGAAAATCCGAATATGCCTTGAGACATACTCTTTTCATCATAGATCTAGCACATACTGAATTCCTTTCTTCATTACCTTTTGTACTCACTGTAGATACATCAGATTTACATCATTTAACAGGTTCATCAAGACATATTCTATTAAGCACAACTTCATCAATTAGACTGCCATCATCTTCATCAAGTGAGTTGCCATTCAAGGACAACACTCGGCATCATATTATATGTTGTCATTTCTTATTAGATTTGTCATTTACCAAGTCCATAAAGTCAAGAATAACTTCATCAGGTGGTTTGCTATCAAGGACAACACATGTCAACAATCTCATGTCTTCATCTTCATTCAGTGGGTTGCCATCAAGGACAGCACTGCGTCATACTTCGCTTAATCTCCCCCTTTGGACTTGGTATGTGATGTATTTGATTATCTGTGGAGATAGGTATATTTAAAAACGCCATGTCCTCTCCCCACATGTACCATTCTTTCTCTTCATTCAAACACCATGTCCATCTCCCCTTTGACATCAAGGGCAAAGGACGGATCAAAACCAACACACTCTCCCCCTTTTCTCCTCATGTAGAAGAAGCATTCTGCAGATCTGATGTATACTGAAGTGACCAAGCTCCCCCTGAGTTCATGCTGAATCGTCGAACATTTTTTTTTTTTTTACTGAAGTACATGACTCTATGAACTTCCTATCACAAAAGACTCATGCTTACATCAAAGATCCAACCAAGTGGGTTTACACATCTCAACTCAACTACCCAACCAAGTGGGTTTACAAAATTTGACTCAGCTACCCAACCAAGTCGGTTTACAAATTTGACAAGTCCTTACATGACTGAATATTACAATTTTACATCATGGGTCTCAACAAGACCTTTTCATCAAACTACAAATATAACTTTACATGACCAACACTAGAAAGTCCTCAAGAAGGAGAACATATTTCAGAACCATCATAATGCCAACAATGCGTTATACTTAGCAAAGCTAATGCTCCCCCTGAATCTGTGCATCCAAGCATCCTTTCCATATGACTAAGGCTCCCCCTTAGTTTGTGCATCCTGAACACTTTCACCAAAAAATCATCAAGGCATCTTTATCAAAACATTAGAAATAGAATTATGAGAACTGGAACACCACCAGAGATACCAAACAGTATCAGAGATACCAAACAGCACTGCAGCTGTGCTGAAGAGAGCTGACTCCAAACAGAAAATTGTCAGCAATCAGACATACGCGGTTTTTTGTGCATGAACTCGCGTATATACGCGACTGTGTTTCAGTAAATCCACGTATCCAATGCCATCTTCTAAATTTATGCAGATTTGTTCTTTTGACTGGAAGAGAACACTCCCAGCTTCTATCTTAGATACTCGAACGCTTCCCTGGGCAGAGGTTTGGTAAAGATATCAGCAACTTGTTCTTTGGAGGGAACATACTCCAACTTCACCTTTTTCTCAAGCACTTGTTCACGTAAGAAGTGATACTTGATGGGAATGTGCTTGGTCTTAGAATGCATAACAGGATTCTTTGAAATACTGATGGCACTTGTATTGTCACACTTAATGGGGACAGGAGGTGTACATTTGATTTGAAAATCTTGTAAGGTTTGCATCATCCAAAGCAGTTGAGTGCAACAAGATGCGGCAGCCACATATTCTGCTTCTGCTATAGATAAGGCAATAGAATTTTGCTTCTTTCTGAACCAAGATACTAACCGGGGTCCCATATAGAATGCACCACCACTAGTGCTTTTCCGATCATCAACACTTCCAGCCCAATCTGCATCAGTGTAAGCATGAAGAGTAAGATCAGCATTCTTTGGATATCATAGACCAAAGTCTTGAGTTCCTTGTAGATACTTGAATATTATTTTAATAGCCTGAAGGTGAGACTCTTTTGGATTAGCTTGGAATCATCCAACAATCCCAACTGCATGCATAATATCTGGTCTAGTCCCAGTGAGATAAAGTAGACTTCCGATCATAGATCTGTATTCTGGTTGATTCACCGGGGGAGAATCATCATGAGAACTAAGATTACATCTGGTTATCATTGGTGTACTTACAGGTTTGCATTCTTCCATGCCATACTTCTTCAGAATTTGCTTAAGATATTTTTCTTGTGATAGGAATATACCATCTGCAGTTTGATGCACTTGTAAGCCAAGAAAGAATGTTAGTTCCCAAGTAAGGACATTTCAAATTCTTGCTGCATGACAGAAGCAAATTTTTGACTCATAGATTCTTCGTTACTCCCAAAAATGATATCATCAACATATACAACCACAATCAATAGCTTATCATTTTCAACTTTTGTGTATAAGTTGCTATCAGCAGACCCCTTTGAAAATCCTTGTTGATGAAGATATTTGTCAAGACGATAATACCAAGCCCTTGGAGCTTGTTTGAGACCATATAGAGCTTTTTTAAGTCTACAAACAAGATTTTCATCATTTCCCAAAATGAATCCTTCCGGTTGTTCTATATATACTTCTTCTTCTAGATCACCATTAAGAAAAGCAGATTTAACATCCATTTGATAAACTTTGATTTGTTGATAACTTGAAAAGCAAGAAACATTCTTGTAGCTGGTGGCAGAGCAAGTTCAATCTACTACCTTTCTTGTTAATACCTTTCAATAATGTTTTGTTCTTCTTTCTCCATTTCTCATTAACTTGTTCTTGAAAATCCATTTAGTTCAATGACATTTTTATCATGTGGTCTTGGTACCAATTCCCAAGTGTCATTATTTTCAATTTGATCAAGCTCTTCATTCATGGCTTGCCTCCAACATTCATCTTTGCTAGCTTGATTGACATTGTGTGGTTCAATTGTAGATAGAAGTGCCAGATGATTAGAAGATCCCACAAGAGTTCTCCTTGTTACTAGAAGATCCCACAAGAGTTCTCCTTGTTCGTACACCTGATTCCTTGTCTCCCAAAATTTGAGATTTAGGATGATTCTTTAGAACATATCTGGAGGGAGCTTTTTCAGATAGATCATCTTTAGGTTCTTCAGTGGATCCACTATCTATATCATTTCTATTTGATGTAGAAGGACATAGGTCACCATCATCTTCTTTTGTTGTTTGTTTTTCTTCTTTAGGAGCTGCGGGAGACTCATCAATAACAACATCAATACATTCAACAATCTTTCGAAGCCTTTTATTGTAACATTTGTATGCTTTGCTTGAGGATGAGTAACCAAGAAATATCCCTTCATCTGATCTAGGTTCAAACTTGCCAAGCTTTTCATCATTATTTTTTATAAATCATTTACTTCCAAAAACTCTAAAATGTTTCACTGATGGAGAATTACCATACCAGAGTTCATATGGAGTTTTGTCACTATTTACCCGAACATGAGCCTTGTTGAGAATGTTAGTTGTTGTATGTGCTGCTTCACCCCAGAACATGTTAGGAGTTCCAGAATCATCGAGCATAGCTCTAGCCATTTGTTGAATTGTTCTATTCATTCTTTCTGCTATGCCATTTTGTTGTGGAGTACCTGCTACAGAGAATTGTCTTTTTATGCCATGTTGTTCACAAAATTCAAAGAATTAATTTGATGTATATTCTCCTCCTCGATCAGATCTAAGACACTTGATTTTTAGATCTAATTCATTTTCAACTAATGCTTTGAAGATCTGAAATTTTTCAAATGCTTCATCTTTGTGTTTAATAAGCCCGATCCAACACATTCTAGAGTAATCATCAATAAATAAGATATAATATTCTTCCCCACGTGGTGAATTTTTCCTCATAGGTCCACATATGTCAGTATGAATGAGTTCAAGAGGCTCACTTGATGATCCTTCTTTGGCATTAAATCGTACTCTGGTCTGCTTACCGAATTGACAATATTTGCATATGATACTTTCTGGTAGATTAATATTGGGAAGACCACGAACAGCTTGAAGTCTGCTTGCTTTGTTGATTTGAGAGAAGCTCAGATGCCCCAGCCTTCTATGCCATAGCCAATTTTCTAAAGACTTGCTCAAGTAACATTGATCTATGCCGTTCAGTACATACAGGTTGCTAGGATTTCTTTTTCCTTTTATAATGATTTTACCTGTATCAAGATCACGAACCACACATTATTTTGAACTAAAGACCACTTATGTTCCTTGATCACACATTTGAATTACACTTAACAAGTTATGCCTTAATCCATCCACATACATGACATCATTAGCCTTCACCTTTTCTTTTAGAAATACTGACCCTTTTCCTTTAATTACAGCAGGAGTATCATTTCCAAATGTAACTTTCTTTTCCTTTTCTAGAGCATTATATGTAAGGAGTTTTCTTTTATCACCTGTCATGTGTCTTGAGAACCCACTATCAATGTACCATTGATTTTCTTCACCTTCTACAAATAATGCTATCCCACAATTTTCAACCTGTATTTCTTTCTTTTTCCACACTTTAGAGCTCGAGGGAACATGTTCTTTTGGCTAGACCTTGCTCCTGCATTCAGATTCTTGATGACCAAAGTTATTGCAATAAGTACATTCAACTTCGTTTTGAAGAGGAGAAAAGTTGTTATAGGTGTTCTTCTTTGGTTCAATATTCATCCTTTTCTTTCTTGCTTCTCTTGTCATGATGGTTTTATATGCAACACATTGAACAGCTTTATGACCAAAATTGTGACATGAGAAACATTGTCCATTGAAGTAGAAATTTCTACGATCATGAAATCTTCTATTTGAATTTACCTGTTGGTTGTAGATTTTTTGAAAGATCTCCCTGTTAGTGTTCCTTGATTTTAGATGATCATGCTTTATCTGTAAAGATCCTTTGTTCCCTTGCTGAGTGGCTGAATGTGGAGAACTAGTTGTGGCTGCTTTCAGATAAATTGGTGCTGAAGTCTGGGAAGATTCCCCAGTATATCCAAGACCTGTTTTTATAAGAGGAGACCGTTGTATCTTGATAATCTCATCTAAGGTTTCTGAACCTTTAGAAAATCTAAGATTGAGAGTCTTCACTTTCTCATTATCTTTCCTTAAACTTACTACTTCACACTCCAATTCCTCAATGCGTTTTTCCTTTGCTTCAAGCTGATTTTCAAGAGTCTCTATGATTATGTTCTTTTCTTCTAGGCTTACTTTGAGTTGATTGTTTTCTTCAAGAAAATCATTATCCTCTAGAGCATCCACAAAAGTATCCTTTTCTTCTCTTTGTTAAAATGCCATGAGAAGTCTAAAATCTTCTTCGCATTCTTCCTCACTATCCGATGACCCATCACTGTCTTTATTAGTATAATAACTTTTTCTTGTGCTAGATCGATTCTTATTCCTTCTTGCTACTTCTTTTCCTTTAGCCGAATTTTCTTTATAAGGACACTTTGCAGCATAATGACCAACTCTTCCACAATTGAAACATTTGAAAGGAAGCTTACCTTTGAACTTTCCGGTACCTAGTTGAAGTCTTCTCACAAAATTTGCTTCTTCTTCTTCTTCAGATATATAGATGGATTCTTTGACAACTTCCTTTTCTTTTCCTTTTGCAGATGCCTTAAAAGCATCTTCTTTGATTTGAGAAGGGCCTCCTTGCCTCATTTCAAAAGCAGTCATAATACCATGTAATTGAACAATAGTAAGAGTTTGCAGATCTTGCCTTTCTTGAATGGCTGAAACTTTAGAGTCAAATTTTGAAGTCAAGGATCTTAAGACTTTTTCCACCAGAGTAGTATCGGTTATGGTTTCACCCAAATTTCTCATCCGATTTACAATATCATCTAGACGAAGAAAGAAACTGGCAACACTTTCATCACTATGCATCTTCAAATTTTCATATTCAATTCTAAGAGTTTTGAGTTTTGCACTTTTTACCTTTGTATCTCCTTCATAGCTCAGAATGATTTTGTCCCATATTTCTTTTGCTGAATGTAGCTGCATCACTTTAGCAAATTCCGATTCAGACATGCTTCCTAATAAGACATTCACTGCTTTGGCATTGATTTCATACTTCTTCCTTTCAGCTGCATCAGTAGGAATACTTGTCGGATATTGATAACACCAAGACTTTGCAGATATGCTTTTGTTCGTACCTTCCAGAATATCAGATTGCTTCCATTGAATAGAGGTGGCTTTATAGACATCACTCCTTCTTGACTTCCCATTGCGACGGATCTCCTTCAAGCGATCAAGCTTTTGCAGAAGAACCTCCTCTGATACCAATTGTTGGGAAAAATACTGAGAGGGGGGGGGGGGTGAATCAGTATTTTCTACATATTCAAAACTTTTTAATTTTTCACTCTCTAAAACCCATACGCTACTTTCCTTTAGTAAACTCGCGTATACACGCGGATATACTTCATACAATTCACGTATTAGCAGAGATCTCAATATGCAGATATTTATTAACTTAGTTCTTTGCAATATTTATTCATCTGATGTTAGGTTAACAGTAAACATGTGTAGTAACAATAGAATAACCATCACACAAAGCATCACACATGAACACCATGATTTTTAGGTGGAAACCCAAGTCGGGAGAAAACCACCGCTGCAGTTGCTCAGCCTTCAATATTTTATTATAGAGAAAACATCTTACAACATATGTGTCAAAAGTGTACTCCTAACAAAGATGCAAGCACCCACCGCGCCGTTTACCAAACTTCTCCGGAAGGAAGCTCCAACCTCCTCGACTCGTTTACCGTGTTCTCCTCCGGAAGGGAGCTACGACCCCCCGATCTCGCTTACGTACCTCTCCTGGAAGGGAGCTACAACCCTCAGCACCTCTATGGACCACGTTTCATCAATTTTCACACTGGATCCAAAGCTTCCTTTAGGACACCACTTGCAGGCCACGTTTCATCATACTTTCAGACTGGACCCTTTCCATACTTTTAAGCACAGTCAACCATGAAACAGATACATATAACTCACTGACAGATATCAGTAAACCAGCAGAACAGATCAGAAATTTCTTACCACAGACTTCAGCAAACCCTATTTTGCATACGCGCTTTCCTTTCTCTGATGTCGCATATATACGCGGTTTCGTTCACATAAACCAGCATATACTTCTGTACATATTACAGAGTTAATTTTATTGCGCATACGTGCTTTTTCTTCAGCGAAGCCGCGTATATACGCGTTTCCTCTTCGGCGAACTAGCGTATGGTTCTTCAGACTTTTATGTCATTGCAATTCTTCACAATAGATGCATCACTTCAGATTTTACCCTTTACCTCAGACAGATATTTGCCTCATCACAAATCTAATCATTCCATAAACATATGTATCAAATACAAGTACATTTCAGATCTAGATCCCCTTCTTCATCATTGGTGCATCATACGTTCAGATCTATCATTCAACTATAGCCCTTTCCATTCAGATCTACTTCAGAGAGAAGTATTCATTCAAGCTCAGACATCTTGCACCCACACTCATGATTTGCACAATGAATTTCTTCTCTTTATATAGGTTTACCCTTTTTCAATACCATGAGCCCCTTTTTCAATACCATGAGCCAAAACTACATTACTTCCGATGGTATTCCTGGATGGGGACATTTAGACGAACCATTACCCAATACAATGGGTCAATACCATGGTGGTTACCCCTGGTTGTGCACTTTATGAGCGCTTTTTGCCCATACGTGACTTGGCACGTTGTTTCCCGCTTGCATACGCGACTTCTCCTAGACATATCCACGTATGCATTGAGACATACTCTTTTCACCATAGATTTAGCACATGCTGAATTCCTTTATTTATTGCCTTCTATACTCATTGTAGATACATCAGATTTAGTTCATCAAGACATATTCTATTAAGCACAACTTCATCAAGTAAGTTGCCATCATCTTCATCAAGTGGGTTGCCATTCGAGGACAACACTCAGCATCATATTGCTAATGCTAACAAACATCATTTCATATTAGATTTACATCATTTACCAAGTCCATCAGGTCAATAATAACGTCATCAGGTGGATTGCCATCAAGGACAACACATGCCAACAATCTCATGTCTTCATCTTCATTAAGTGGGTTGCTATCAAGGACAACACTCTACATAATATTGCCAACATGTAGAGTATGTGTTGATCTTGGGCTACAATAGTATTTCCCTTAAGTGGCAAAATGAATAACAATCCTCCAAGGATCTCCTCTCCATCATTGAAGAACAAGCTGACCCAAAACATCTCATCTATGATGAATAGGACATGATCATCATAGGGTATCCAAATGAGAATTTTGATGAAATTTTTACATGATGATTCATGATACAAACAATTTCTCAAGTGGTCACAGCGCAGTCTCTCCCACTGCAACTTCAGAAAATAGCATGGCAAGTGATGTTTTGACAAATGGCTAGTTGTGTGAATCAACACATCTACTGGTGAATAGTAAATGGGTGAATGTGTCAATTGAGCATACAAGAAATAATCAAACACTTGCCCATGGTTAGAAAAAGGATGGCTATCTCCATCATAATAGTTGGCAAAAAAAAAATTATGGGGCTCAACAATAAACTTGCCCTCTTATGGAGCAATGCACTCCAATGATAATGGTAGGAAGATGCAAATATTGTGTTACATAATTAATAGATGCAAAAACAACATCCTCACCATGTGCTGAAAGTAAAGTGATGCATGAATACATGAATAAGTTCATGCTCCAAAAGAATAGCGTTGTTGGCCTATGAAAATAGGCTCCTTCCAACCCATAGCTCAATTCTTTGACATGATTGTTGTCAAAGACTCCTCCAATAATGTTGCTGCAAATATGGAATTCTTCCCAAGATGGAAGTACTTCCTGATCATCTAAGGCCAAGGAGTAGCCCCTTTTCACCTTGATAGTGCCATCTCCTACTCCTACAAGATCATACAACATGTGAGAGTAAATTTTCCCTTGCTCTCTCAAGTAAAACCCAAGCAACAAAAGTGTTTGTTGCCTCCTCATGCTCTCATCATACAAGTCATGTGATGAAGACATAATGAATGATATGAATATCACATCAACACCATGCATCCATACTCTTTTCTTCTCAATGATGCAAGCATCCTGCCATCTCTTCCCCATCCCCATACCCTTAGGAAGAGTATATGCCAAGTGATGGCCAAACTCCTTCAAGAGTAACCAGCGCAGCCAAGCCTACTACTACCTGGTGTCATTGATCTGCAAGTGGCTTACTAGCCTCTTGCTCTTCATCCACATCGACTGAATCATTTGTGGATGTCTCCTCCCATCCTCCATCTTGGTACTCCTCCCTTGAGGGCTACCATCCTCCATGTGTTGATGAACCTTGCACTTCATGACATGTTGAAGTGCATCTCCCATGGGATCTTTCCATGAGACCTCCTCTTCATCAATGGCCTCCCAAAACCAATAAGGTTCTGGACCTGCTACAGGTAGAAGTTTCTCTTTGAGCTGGGGAGTGCTCATTGAGAAAGTGTCATCTAGAAAGGACAAAGTGTTTCTCACTTCAAGATGTCTACCATCTATCTCTTCTTCCTCCAAGTCTTCAAACCCCAACCTCAAGTGTGGTATGCAAATCAAGAATGGCTCATGAGGATGATGGTTCATCTCTCCCTTGAATGATTCAAGGTTGCACAACGCAGTGCAATTTTGTTGCTCTAAATAAACAACATGCAATGATGTAGACCCATCCATAATGTTTGTTGAAATGATAAGAGATGGAAATTCCGGCATACCTTTGGAAATCTTGGAAGCATCTTGTATGGCTATAAGGGCTTCCTCCTCCAATGTGTTGGCTTCCCCAACTGCTGAAGATGAAGGCTGCTCCTCCATGACTGTGACAATGCTGATATATGCCTCTTCAACTGGTGGGAAGGGCTCCTCCCTCCTTTGGCCAAATCTTCTGATCATCCTTTGAGAAAAATCAGCAAGAGTAGATACCCTTGCATGGCTCCAATGGTTGAACCACCAAGTATTTGCCTCACCTTCAAGGTGTAGCGCTGAAATTTCTACAGCCTCTATCTCTACTACTAGATGTAGTAGGAAGAAAGCATCTAGCTTCATTACCCAAGCCTTTGCTGCACATTTGATTGATCCGTCAAAAGTGGACAATAGAAATCTATTGCCTCTCATCATCCCATAGCTGTAGGGTCTTCTCTCTTCCTTCAGCTGAATAAATTATGGTAAAGCTAGAGTCTCTTTAAAGGCTTTAGGTTTAGCTCGGCATTCAGCAAGGTATTCACTTAGAACTTTAGATTCCAAGTGTTCTTCATGCTTCATGTCTTCTTCTTTGTGAGAGTAGGAAGTGCATGGTCCTTCCTCTTCTCCTTCTTCCATATTCTTAACCTCCTTGGAGAGGTTCTTTCTGGATCTGAAAACTTATGAGAGCAAGCTCATCCTCTTCATCATCTTGATCTCTTCTATCTTCTTATGGCTGAAACTCACAGGCTGAGCCAAAGATCATGCTTCGATACCACTGTAATATCCCAAAATAGGGAAAATCTACACTATTGGGAATATCTTAAGATATTCCAAATGTGGAGCTACAGCAATATGTAAACACAATAATGAAAGAGAAGCATTGCATCAACTTCAGAAAATGTAAGAAGATCTCATAGCCATATTATTAATGTTACAGTAGAAGAATGTGTACAAGATCTTAAGGAAATGATCACTCAAGCTTAGGAAAATCCACCTCAAAGGAACATGTACAAGAAATATGAATTACACTACTACATATAGGAAATCCAAGCCTATGACTGCGGAGTTTATAAGAGACACTGCTACATAATGAATTTCAATACATGGATTTAGAAATGTATAGCTCAAATAATGTGGGGAGCAAATCTCTAAACCCCTTAAAAACAATGTCAAGTCAATCCTAGAAGGATTGGCTGAAATATACACAATGGAAAAAATGTCGGAGTTGCAGTGACAAAAACTGAGTAGCAGCTGCAACTCAAGAAATGGATGATGATAACTAAATATGTTGCATATGATGGTTGAATCTCATCCAATGGATCTTTCAGGTGAAAGGCTGATCCAATCACTAAAGATCTCACCCTTCAAAATAGTGGTACAAACCCCTACTGCAAATATACTCAAAAATAACGCAGCCAAGGAGATGGAATGCGTTGTAGGAGATGGGAAATGCTTGGCCTAATGCCAAAGATGTGAAATCAGCTCCCGAATCTTCCTCACTGACCTCCCAGAGAAATAGAATCTCCCTCCTCTAAAAGATAAGCTCTAGCAGTGGTGTTGTGGAACCCTCCACTGCAACACCCTGCAACGCAACATTTCCTATTGTAGGAATAATGTTGTAGTTGAAGGAGGTGGCTTGGCCTTGAGCCTCAAATGTGGAGAATGAAGTAAAATCCCTCAAGAGGCCTCTCAAGAAGGGAGAAGGATTCCTAAACAGGAAATCCCTTGTGCTAAGCAGCATAGCAATCTCAGTTAAACAATTGAAGAGAGCAGATAGTCATGCAGACAAAAATCTATATTCAATACATATCCCTTTATCGCTGTCTTTTCCTCCCTTTATACAAATGAAAGCCTTCTTGTCTTGGCCCCCACACATTAGGGTTTCCTCCACCAAATTTTCTCTCCCCCATTCACACTGCGTTGTCTATCAAGTGATCCACTCCCTCTATCGCAGCGCTGTTGACTTGGTCAAACTTGACCTTGTCCTCATGCATTTGCCCCTTTTCACACTTGAGGGTGAAAAATATAGCTATTCTGATGATCCCTTTCACACTATGAGGGATTTTATTCCTACTCATGGGCCTCCTTACCCATTTATTAACTTCCTAGCTAATATAAGCAAAATTAATGTTCCAATTAGCTCCATGCTAATTTTGGG